>PVJI01006184.1:0-88746 GCA_004026765.1 Micronycteris hirsuta
CTATGCTACTTTTTAAAATAGAAACTAAATATATGAGGAGTGAATAAATTGCCTTGAAGTAGACATCATACACCATTTTCTTTCTTTACAGAAGACAATATATTATCTGTGTGATAGGGATTATAATGTGCATTTTCAGGAATTGGGTACAACTTCAGACAAATATAACAGCCTGAAAGCAAAATGGGTAGGAATTACATGTCCAAAGAGAAGGCTTATAAATATGGGGCCCCAAATAGCTTTTGGATCCAACCAAGAAGATATAGGTGTTAACCCAAACTCTATCATATTCAAATGCATGAATTAAGAGTTATGCTTTCGTAACATTTATGACATAATTTAAATAAAGTATAGAATAATATACTTAAAAGGTGGTGAATGAAACCATTTTCTCTTGTTCAGTAGAGATTTTTAATGGGTGACCCTAAATCATTTCATCATAAGCATTTTGAACATGAATCGGGATGTCACCCATGTGCCATAATCTGATAAAAAATACCTTGAGCACGTCAGCATCCCTGTCCTGCTTCACACTTACAATGCTACCTTCAGACTTGTAACTCAGCCTCCTGAGTGGCAGAGGGAAGAGCTCTTGGCAGTGGAGCAACTCCTGTTATTGAGCCGAGTGACTTAATAAGATGTCATTTTGGTGTATTGCACTGCCATACACTTATCTCCCAGAGACTGAAAAACTGGAAAGTGATACAATTATTTTTCTCAACCTTAAATATTAAGCATCCTGGACCACAGTGATCCCACTGAATTATAGTAAATTCTTACTTAATGTTGTAAATAAATTCTTGGAAACTGCAATTTTAAGGAAAACGACATATAACAAAAAACAATTTTTCCCACAGTCTAATTGATATAAACAAGAGTGAAGTTCTAATGGTACTTTTCTGGTCAGAAAAACATTCCAAACTTCTAAATAATGACCAAACACTTCTCATATTAAACATTGAAATAAATGTGAGCTATACACACATTTAACAAAGATAAATAAGAAAAAGAGGATTCTTTTCCAACCTGCTTAATCCAGTTCAGAATCATGATGGCAGAAGCCACTCCTGTGAGTTCAGGGTGGCAGGCAGGACCCACCCAGGACAGGATGCCCTTCCATCCCAGACTGCACACACACACACACACTCACTCACTCAGAGTGGGACAATTGAGATACACTAATGGACCTCACATGCACAGCACTGGGATGAGGGAGGAAATGGAAGACCAGGAGAAAACCATGCAGACATGAGGAGGAGACTGTGCAAACTCCCCACAGATAGTGACCCCAGCTGGGGACCAATTCCCCGCCACCCTCATCAACACTATATCCAAAAATCATGGAACAAAATGACATTATTCCAGGACCTGCTCTGCAGGTGGGAGACCACAGCTGAACCAGCTCACCTGTTCCTTTTCACTGGCACAGTGTGCTATCAACAGAGGTTTTGTATAAAAGTAGTCAGTACTTCACTGGAAACTCAGACAAAGAAGTTGGGGTCCTGAAGAAAACCCCAGCTGGGAAGATAGCTTCTCTATCTGAGCGGGAAAGATTGTGAGCCAAAATGAACATTTCTAAAGATCAATGTCCTCTCAAATCTAATTCCAGACCAGCTTCTGTTTTAAGAAGTGAGATGATTGACAAAATCAAGTTAAAAATGGGGAGCTTTGAGTGCAAATTCAAGAACCTAGGATTGTCTGATAAAAAGACAGGCCATATCCTGGTGAAACCATTTAAGAAAATGTGAAAAGTTCTAGAAGCATTGTTCATCTCTAGACAAAAAGTGAAGAGAAGATCCTGCCATGGGCCTGAGCCTCGGGGCTGCCACATCACCCCCATGTACACAGAGACCCAATAAGATGACTGATTCCTCATCACTTTACCAAACCTAACTGTGATCTTGCGGAGGGACCCTGAAGCCGGAGCCTTTTGATGGGCTGATCACCTGCATTTCAGCTTTATTTTGTTTTCCAGCCCTCTAAGCTAGGACATCAAGTTCATTTTACATCATACTTGCTCTTTGGAACAAAGGTTGTCTGATGGCTGAGGCTTTTTATTGAGGGCTGGAAGGTTCATCTGGGAGTGTTTACGTCCCTGGAATAGACAGCTAAGATCAGGCTGGAAGAGGAGATATGCTCAGCAGGAATTCTTAATAGATCAGTTAAGAAACTGGGCAGAGAACTTAGATGCATTGCTAAAGGGATACAGTTAAGGGATGTAAAGGCAGATCCAGCACGTGTTACTGATGCAGATGATGCACGGGCAAGGATTGGTTATTGTCAGAGAATTTCAGCCAGGGTTATATGAAGATGGCACCGATAAGTGAAACAAATCAGGCATGTGGGAAATGGCTATCTAATTTTTTAAAATCTATTGCTGCTAATTATTACAGTAGATAAGGCCATGGCCCAAGTTACACAACCCTGGCTTCCTAAAGGACTGGCAATTGCCATGTGGGATTCCCAAATTAAAAGAAGTGAGACTCTAGCTTGCTGCAAGGCTCGTGTGTGCATGTTGTTTACAAAATCCAGTCATGCTTTAGACATTTGTTCCTACTGTGGTCAGAGCAGTCGAACAAAACATGGCCGTATCTCTCCACATATCCATTGCCCATAACTCATTACTGCATTTTTCTCCTTGTTTAGCACACTGACTGTCTCTCGAACAGTCCACTGAGCGGTTCTCGGACAGAAGCCGTGCCCGCTGGGCCAGGCATGGTGGCGCCCCTGCTGCACTGCGCTGTTCTGCTGCAGGGGGTTTGTTAGCTTGCCCTGCTGTTTTGGATGAGTATCACAGCCATTCTGCATCAGCTGCCCAGTGCTCAAGTCAGCACTTGGAAAGTGAAAGATGAAACTATAGTTTATGGCAAAGCTGAGATCATGTATTTCTCCCCATTGGTTACCAATGTTCTTAACAGACCCCAAAACAGGAGTTTCTATGTTTCATGATGTAGCAGCCTAGTTTTTTTTTTTTTTTCCTTCTTTTTATTTTTATTTTTTTAATTTTTCTTCACAGCTTTTTCCTAGGACTTAAAGGGTTGGCCTGAGACGAATTCAGCTTACAGACAATGTAATATATCCAGACCATCCCCTCAACTTGGGATAAGAATGAGTTACAAACACCGGATGCACTGACTCTGTCCCATGAAGTGTGATCAGCCGAGCAGTCCCACACATTCACCGCCCAGACTCCAGCTCTGAGCCGGGCGCTTGACACAGTAGACACCCAAGTTTTTGGAGTTTGATAGACCTTGAGTTCACAAAGGAAGACTGATGACTTTGTAGGCTGCTGATTAAAGTGTAAAAAGACAGTTATGTCTTAAGTAGGCCTTGCTACAGAGGTTCTCAGGCCTAGTTCTATGTCAGAACCACAATTTTACAATGAAAAATGAGGCTCCTGGAGTTTACACCACTTGTGCAGAGTCAAATAGCAAGTAATTTAAGGTCTGAGATGGGACTGAAGCTGAGATTTATTTTTTCAAGTTCAAAGTTTTGCTTTCCCTATAGGGCTACACTGCTTCCTTGCAACATATATATTTTTTTCTCCCTACTGAGTAGCTAATCTACTTTATTATTTTTTTTAAGATACTGGTCTTTTTTAAATTTTTATTGTTGTTCAATTATAGTTGTCCCAATTTCCCTCCCGTTTTCTCCCTGCCCTGCCCGCCCTCCCGCCACAGGCAGTCCCCACCCTGCTGTCCATGTCTGTGGGTCCTTTATACCTGCTCCTTGACTAGTCCCGTCCCCTTCTTTCCCCTGTTATCCCGTCCCCCCTCCCCTCTGGTCACTGCCAGTTTGTTTCTTATCTAATGTCTCTGGTTCTGGTTTGCTTGTTTGTTTGTTTTGTTCATTACTTGCCACTTATAGGTGAAATCATATGGTATTTGCCGATAGAATTAACCTTAAATTTAACTTGGAATTTTTCTCCATATCATTAAGTTGCATCTTTTGGAATGTTTCCTCAGAGACATAGTATCTAAATATCATCAGGGCATGTGAAAGGCATAAATTACTTATTTATGCATATAAACTATGAAAACAGAAAGTTGACCATGAAATATAGACATGATTTTGGTGATCTATTATAAAAATGGCTTTCACATTAATGAAAAATGCTTAGAATATAAAATTGCATACATAATACAGTTTGATCTTATACTGCTGATCAGGTTAGTTCCTTTTGAAGGGCTGAGAGAAAATGTAAGCACGCAGACAGCTTGTGACACAGAGCACATCAGAAGAGTTTAACTGAATTTTTCACCTGATTTGAGCTGCATAAATTACCAGATCACTCAATTTTCCTTTGAAACCCTCCCAGTGGGGATTATACAAGCTCCCAATTAACTCTACTAAGTAAGTCAACTATTCAAATTGCTTGGGTAATGCATGTCTGGAATATGTTCACTGTTTTGTTACTTTAGTGCTTTGGGCCCAAACTGCTACCTAACCCCTGCCTCCCCTCTTCCTTAGTAACAAAACCCAGATATCATTCCAGGCAGCACTTTCCATACTTAAAGAGCTACATTTTCCAGCCTCTGTGTAGATAGAGATGCCTGATGAGAAATAAGTGGAAGTTGGTGGATAGGACTGGGAGAAAGCACTTTTAGAATGAGACAGAACTGCCATGTTACCCCCTCTTTTATTTGAGTTGCTTCTCTGAAATTCAGATATGATTATCTGGAGGTAGTCCTAAAGATGGAGGGTCCATGCAAAAAAAAAAAAAAAGGTAAAATGGAAAAAGAGAAAAAAATGAGTTTTTGATTGAGTCACCACATAGCAGTCAAAATAGCTCAGGACTTATTTCTAGCCTTCCTGTCTGGGAGAGAGAAATAAACCTCTATCATGGTGAAGCCATTATTATTTCTAATCTTTGTTACTTGAAGCCAAATGCAATTTTATGCTGATATACTGTCCACTCTGTCTAGGGCCAGCTTGGGCTCAAGTGGAAAAAAGGTTACCCAAGCAGTGGCTATACTCATATATCTGGGAAATTGAGTTCCTCATTCTTAAGCTCTCATCTTTTTGTCTTTTGTCACAATACATTATTACTTGAAGTTTGTGTTGTTACTTCTCAAATGAAAGTACATTTGAACAGGGAGGCTGAGTTTGAAGTGATGTTAGTAGTCAGTGTGCTACAATGGGCGGGGCTTGCCATTTAGAATCAGTGCGTCCTGAATTCAAATTCCAGCTCTAAAAATTTTCAGCTGTGTGCCTCCTGTCCAAGTTAGTTTTCTTAGGGGTAAATGGAATAATAAGAGCCATTGCATTGGGTAATTTTTAAACGTAATACTATGAATTATCATGATATCTAATAATGGGACATATTATTTTTATTATTTAATTTCTATAAAAATCATATCCAAAGTATCAGAGGAGATTAGTGAAGCCTCAGTAAAGTTCTCTAACATTATTAATAATCTGACTGAGCCATGATTTCTACCAACACTGAGAACTTTCTGCCATTTACATTTTTTAAAATATTTTATTTATTTATTTTTAGACAGAGGGGAAGGGGTGGAGAAAGAGAGGGAGAGAAACATCAATGTGTGGTTGCCTCTCATGTGGCCCCCACTGGGGACTTGCCTGCAACCCAGGCATGTGCCCTGACTGGGAATCGAACCAGCGACCCTTTGGTTCACAGCCCACACTCAATCCACTGAGCTACACCAGCCAGGGCTTTGCCATATACATTTTATGTGTGCTTGCTTTTCCCTATAGATCCTAAGCTCGTTAGATCCCAAATCACTACCAGAGGTCCTTCTAGACAGCGGCTAGTCAATACATTTTGGAGGGTGCTGCTATTAACTATGTTCTCACAAGTAGCAGAAAACATATGGGGGTATGTGTAATTGTAGTGATCAGAATTCAGTGATTTCTTTATCACTAAAGCACTGTGTATTATAAGCCCTGCACTAGTAGTATAAGCAGTAAGAAAGGCAGTGTTTGATACCATATGTCATTTGAACAGGTCTTTATTATTCTAGTTATACATTACATACCTTATTCCTGCTCTTTCTCACTTATCTACACCTTCTGCTTTACTTTTTAGGATAACATAGCAGGCGCACAGAGAGCCGTCTCCATCCACCCTCTGATAGACACCGAATCTTCTCATTGCCACAGCTTCTTTCATGGACATTTTCAGTCAGCTTTTGGTACATATTAGAGAATAGACAAATCCAATTTTATATTGATTGTGGATTTCATAATAAATTAAAGCTGAATTGTTAGCTAACCCACTTACTAAAAACTTTCCCTGATCTTATTCAATATGTGAAAATAACTCAGTAAGCTATTTCCAGTCAATGTCACTATCGTTTTACCATGACTTTAGCATTTGGAAGCATAATTATGCAATTAATTTTGTATAACAGTATAAATTAATCATCAGGATGAGGTATCTTAAAAAGAATTTTTAACTCAATCTGTTTTTGAAGGCAGAGATTATTCTAGAAAGGATATTAATGGTAGTTAGTATCATTAAATTCTGATTATAAATGTGTCCTAAATTAAAAAAAATATATATATAGACAATAGTAAACAAGCATGATTAAGCAATTACAAATCTAAACACTAATGCTAAATAGTAATGTACTGATGCCCCTTATTAAGATATAATTCCCACACCGGCTGGTGTAGCTCAGTGGATTGAGCACGGGCCTGCAAACCGAAAGGTCACCAGTTGTACTCCGAGTCAGGGCACACGCCTGGATTGCGGGCCAGGTCCCCAGGAGGGGGCTGGTGAGAGGCAACCACAAGTTGATGTTTCTCTCCTTCTCTCCTCCCCCCCTAAAAATAGATAAATAAAATCTTTAAAAAAAGATATAATTCCAAAGTGCACTTGTCAAGTGGTAAATTCATGTTGTACTTTACATGTAATGTGCCCTCTCATTGACTATAATCACATTAAACAATTAGGAAAAAATATGCATGGTCATGAAAATATAAAAAATTAGTTGTTTATTAATAAGTGATAATGTTTTATACCAATAAGGGATACTTATCCATAATCATATGTATGAAATCCACTTTACTTAATACAACTAATATACATTGAAGTTATTCTGTATTCAGATATTAAATCTGGCCTTGAGGATTTTAATATTACTTATAAATATTCTCTACCGCTAGAGTGCTCACAGTTTGAGGAGAGATAATTATAATGCGGTTCAGTAAATTAAAACACACACCCACAATATTGTGTTCACACCGATAAAGGACACTTACCCAGATGCAAACTTTAGGAAAAGCTTCCTATAGGAGATGATGCTTAAGGAAAATTAGACTCACTGACATCTCACTGGCTTGCCTTTTTACAGTCCTGGCCCTTCAGTTTGATGTAATTCTCTCCAGTGATGATGAAAACAAGTCTTCAAGGAAGGAGGAGGAATGGAAGCACAGGCTTGCTTCTTATCCCCCACCAGTCCCATCCCTAGTCACCATGAGCTGAAAGCTAAGGAAAGAACCAACAAAAACCACAAGTAAGAAAAAAACATATGAATTAGGAGTATAAACCAAAAAAACAAAAAACAAAACAAAACAAAACAAAAAAAACGTGTCACACATATACTGCAAAATGTGAAGAATTTGTTCTTGGTAAAATGCATCTGGGACTAAATAATATTAGAACTAAGAAAAGTGGGAAGTTGTTGCTGGTTGAGATAATTAAGTAAGAGATAATGGCAAAAGTAGCAAGAACTCCCAACATATTTTGAAAATAAGACAAAGATAAGGGGGGTTCATGGGAGAAAGATGTCCACTGCACTTGAATTTTTGGGGGGGCGCGGTCAGGCAAGGACACATTGTCTATTGGCAGATCCTTTGGCAACTGTGGGCAATACCAAGTGGATTTACTGAAAAAAATATGTTTTTCAAGAGTTGATAAATTTGGTGAAAAAATATTTTTCATGTTGTTAAGACTTTATTTTTTTTAGAACAGTTCGAGGTTCATAGCGAAGTTGAAGGGAAGGCACGGAGACTTCCCATATACTCCCTTCTCTCACACGTACGTAACCTGCCATATTCAACCACGCCCACCAGACGATGCACTTGTTACAACTGATGAACCTGTAATAAAACATCACAACCATCCAAAGCCTATAGGTTTTATTAGATTTTGGCATTGTGTATCCTATGGGTTTGGGCAAATGTATAAGGATATGTGTCCATCATTATGGTATTGTCCAGAGTATTTTCACTAGCCAAAAGTCCTTTGCGTTTTTTTCATTCATCCCTCACCCTACCTACTACCTCAGATTTCTTGCAGTCACTACTGTTTTCACTATCCCCATAGTTTTGCCTTTTCTGGTATGTTAGGTGCTTGGAGTCACACAGTGTGCAGCCTTTTCAGATTGGCTTCTTTCCCTTAGTAGTATGCAGGTCTTTTCATGGCCTGATAACTCATTTCGTTTTAGTACTGAACAATATTCTATTGTCTAAATATATCAGTCAACTGCTGAAGGACATCTTTGGTGCTTCCGACTTTTGGCAATTATGAATAAAGCTTCTATAAATATCCATATACGTGTTTTTGTTTGGAAATAAGTCTTCAGTTTGGGGAAGTAAATAAAAAGGAGCACAGTTGCTGGATCATATGGTAAGAATATGTTTGGTTTTGTAAGAAATGGCGAGATTATTTTTCAAAGTGGCTGTATCACTTCACATTCCCACCGCTAATATGTTATAGACTTCCTATGGCTCCGCACCTTCTCCAGCAACTGGTGTTGTCAGTGTTCTGGATTTCGGTCATTGTCATACAGGTGCAGTGAAATCCCAGTGTTGTTTAAATTTGCACAAGATGTGAAGCATCTTTTCACATCCTTATTTGCCATCTGTGCATCTTCTTTGGTGATGTGCCTCTTAAGGTCTTTGGACAATATTTGAATTGAGTAGTTTGCTCTCTGGCTCTTCAGTTTTATACATTCTTTATGTATTTTGGGTAATAATACTTAATCAGATGTGTTTTTTTTACAAATATATTTTCCCGATCTGGGGCTTGTCTTCTCATTCACTTGACAATGTCTTTTGTAGAGCAGAGGTTTTTAATTTTAATGCAATCCATATTATCAAGTATTTCTTCCATGGATTATGTTTCTAGTGCCATAAATCATAGAGCATCACCATACCCAAGTCATCTAGGTTTTCTTCTATGTTATCTTCTAGGAGTTTTATACCTTTGGATTTTACATTTATTACTCTGATTCATTTTGATTTAATTTTTGTGAACTGTGTAAAACTCATCTTTTGAATGTGGATGTCCAGTTGTTTCAGCACCGTCAGTTGGAAAGACTATCTTTGCTTCATTGTATTTTCTTTGTTTCTTTGTTTTGACTACACGTATGGGGGTCCATTGCTGGGCTCTCTACTTTGTTCTATTGATTCATTTGTCTTTGCTTTCACCAATACCACACGGCCTTGATTACTGTTGCTTTACGTTAAGTATTGACGTTGGGTAGTGCCAATCTCCAGCTTCGTTCTTCAATATTGTATTGGCTGTTCTATCTCTCTCCATTTTCATATAAACTTTAGAATAATTTTGCTGATGTCTACAATACAACTTGCTGTTTTCTTTTTTTTTTAAATTGAAATTCTATTAAGTCTATAGATCAAGTTGGGAAGAAATGACACCTTAACAATACTGAGTCTTCCTACCCACAAACATGGACTATCTCTTCATTTATTTTGTTCTTTGTTTTAACTAGAGTTTTATATTTTTCCCTATATAGATCTTATACATATTTTGTTATATTTATATATGAATAATGTATTTTGGGGGAGTTAATGTAAATGCTATTGTGATTTGAATTTCAAATTTCACTTGTTGATTGTTGGTATATTAACCTTGTGTCCTGCAAACTTGCTCTAATAGTTTTTTTTTTCTTTTCTTTTATTGAGGTATAATTGGTATGCAACATTATATTATGTTAGGTATATGACATATTGATCTGATATTTGTATAGATTGCAAAATGGTCACCATAATAACTCTAGTTAACATCTATCACCACACATTGTTACAGATCATTTTTCTTGTGACAAAACGTTTAAGATCTGCTCTCTTCACGATATGCAACACTGTGCTATTAACTATAGTTTCCATGCTCTGCATTACATCCCATTACTAATTTATTTAATAACTCATAGTCTGTATCTTTTAACCCCTTTCAACCATTTAATTCATTCCCCATGCCCTGCTTTTAGCGACCACTAATCTCTGTATTTATGAACTTGTTTTGTTCTTTTTTCAGATTACACATATCATTGAGCATAGTCATTAAAAAATAAAATATGTCTTTGTATGTCCAAGTCTTTGTACAAAACTATCATATAAAGTTTTATTCCATATGTTGCCAACCTTGCGTATGTTTGTCAAAATAGCCCGTCATTGTTGTCACTCTTTATCTAGTGTCACTAGATAATTGTTATTGATAGTTAACAATTATTCAGCCAAATCGTGATTTTTTGTGGCTGAAATCACATTCAGCCAAATCGCTATCGTGAAATGGAATTCCTCCTGAGTGTTTACCACTCCCTTGACACCTGCATTCAGTCATTCAGTCATTGTTGTCTCTTTATCTAGTGTCATAAAACAAAATTGAGGGGAAAATGACAAAACGTGAAACTAATTTTAAGATATAATACTTGTACATTAAGAAACTTCCTAAAATGATGTAAATCTGTAAATGATGCTTAAACAAAATAGGGCCTTTATAAATATTTACCTTTTAAAAATAGTTTATATAGCAGCTATGTTTCCTGGCACCAGGATCTAAATTATAATAAATTAATTTCATCAATTTTTATCAAAAATTTTAAGTTTTGGGGTGTAATATTTTATGATAACAAGTAAACTATAATTGTAAAATTCTTTAGCATATTCAGAAATAAGCATGAAAATACTATTGTCAAAATTAAATTAAATTAAATTAAATTAAATTAATACTCACAATAGATGCAAAATCTGTTAGCCACAATTACAAAATTATATCTTTGAAAACAAATATACATATGTTTGTAAATTCTGACAGTGTCCAAAACTTACCTGAGTGAACCACTGTGAGACTGTCATTTCAATTTGTGAAAACTTTCTTATTTTTTATTTGTGATAGTATAATTTCAGTGAATCTGTACTACTTCAGACCCTGTTGGCAGTGATAGATAAGTACGGTTTTTGAAATATCTCCAATTACCAATCACTATCAAATTACGCATGGCCCCAAGTTCTAAAAAAAAATGGCTTATAGAACTCTGCTATGATTCTAAATTGACAATGTTTCTTTTTCCTTTTAGTTTGTTTTATAATCAAATTATGTAAGAATGTTATGATACAGATCTGTTTTAATATTTGTATAGTATTTTAAATAAACTTACAAAATATATTCTGCTTTATTGTCACCAGCTTATTCAGTAGTATGAAAAAATATTTTTTGCTTCTTCAAAGAGAGTATCAAGAAGCAAGATGATTAAGACCAAAGTCAACAATAAGAATATATTAGTATGTTAAATTTCACAAACTATTTTAGAAAAAATTATGTCTAGCCTGAAAATAAAAGAGTATAACCACCTCTCAAAAAATCTTTTCTTCTAGCTAAGTAATAATCTCAAACACACAAAAAAGGGATGCTACAGGTGAAAAAACATAAGTCAGAATAATACCACTGGATGTAAATAAGATAGGAGTATGTTTGAGAGCAAATATCTGATTCTTTTCATAATTTGAATAGAGAAACACATACTATTTGATCACAAATCAATCCTAACCCTTAGTAAGGAATTATTTAATGAATTACCAAGGTTCATGACATACTGTTTGAATACATCCAACCTAGATAATTTCCCCTTCTCTCTGATTTCTTCCAATGGTCACCATTCAGCCAAATCACTATTGTGAAATGGAATTTCTCTTGAGTTTTTACCACTCCCTTGACACTTGCATTCAGTCATTTTGGTTGCATTGATTTCTGTTAGTACAATTCAACATAATAAAGATGCTATGGTATATAATTGAAACATATATGAAATAAGTTTCCAATGGTAAAAGTATATTAATATAATATAATGAACTGTAAGTGTTCTAGGACAAATTAATGCTTAAAACTGAACCGCATCATGTGAAATAGGTGGGGACAGTAGCAGACTGTTTTGCAGAGAAGGAAAAGATTATTTCTCCATTTGTCTCTGTGTAGTATAGAATGTGGTCTTGCTCCAAGGGACATCTGGTCTTTCCTTTGGCTTCTGTAAAGTAATCTAATACCTGATAGGAATCTTTATTTAGATCAAAGGCTGCCACACAGGATCTTGGAGTGGAGCTGGTCACATATGGAAGTCTTAGGTTGAAGTGGAACATGTCAGAAATACCAACCATGTGGTTGGAGGTGGTGGCTTTGGGTCGAGCTGTATCAGTTCCCTGGAATCTGAGATCAACCATGTAGGAAACCAATCAATCAATCATGTCTATATAATGAAGGCCAAGAAAAACTGGACGGCAAAGTTTGGGTGCGTTTCCTTGATTGTCCATACCCCATGTGCATTGCCACATACCAGTTGTGGGAAGACACCGCATCCCGAGTCCATGGGAGAAGATGAAAGAAGCTTTGCATTTGCAAGCCTCCCAGAATCTGCCCTGTGCATCTATTCCTTTGCTTGATTTTGATCTGTATCATTCCCTGTGATAAACTGTAACCATGTATATACAGCAAATTATTGAATGTAAGCATGGTTTGGGGAATCCTAAAACTTGCAGTTGGCGTCAAAAGTGAGAAAAGTATTGGGAACTCTGTCCTAAAACTTTGAAATCTGCCTCAGTCCAGGACAGTGTCTGTAAAAGCCTGACTGGTAGAATTCTAGAGAAGTTAACTGTTTCCCCTTTCAGAAAGTTGACTTAAAAAATTTCCGTTTTCAGCGCTGACCAGTGTGACTCAGTTGGTTGGGCATTGTCCTGCAAAGCTAAAGGTCAACAGTTCGATCTCAATTAGGGCACATGCCTGGGTTACTCTTCTGTCTCAGTTAGGTTACCAACTAAAACATCAGGGGACAGGAACTTTGAAATTACAAGTACCATAGTTTTTCTTTGTGACATCGTTAAAACCAACCAAAATCCATCTGCCTTCAAGTTCCTTTTTCTATGAAACAAAGCAAATAGTGTAAATGCAAAAACAAAATAACCCAAAGAATTTATAAAACAATGTTGTATAGCTACACAAAAGAGCCAAAAATACATTCCCTCTTCTCAAAAATGCGTAACTTCCTTTATCAGATCTATCTTTATACAATTTTCTAGTCTACACTTAGGATTTCTGCTTTGGGCTTTAGCCTCAGGGATGAGTGGAAGGAGTGGAAACAGCTCCATCAACAGCAGGGAGAGTTGAAATTATTCAGCTAAAAGGGAATCAACATAAAAATGTCCACCTAGCCTCCGAGGGACTGTTGACCTCTTAACTCTAAAGAGACATAATGCCTGGACTTCTTCTTTGTTATAGTCCTAACTCTTTCAAACCCTTCCTCACCCCATGTTTTAATTAAGTAACTGAGCTAGGATTACACTTCATTTCTGTGTTTACAAACAAACAAGCAAAAAAAAAAAAAAACTTGCTTTCTTCCTTGTTGCATAAAAGCTGACTTAGAAGGGAGAACAAGTTTGACCAGTGTATCTAAAATTGTGCCTTATACCAGGCTCCTATCTCACTTTCCAGATCTACCCTTGTCTGTGGTGTGTTAAAGTAACAACCCAAATTCTTGATATCTGTAATTTCTCTTTTTCAAACAAATATGTTCATTCTACTCCTAAACTATCACAATAATGCAAAGCATCGTATAAAACATTTAAGTCCATAACAAAATTGCACTGGCTAAGGTTCCAAAGGCCCAGGTAATAAACAGCCAAAGATACAATTACAGATCATCAAAAGCACTTCTGAGACAATGATTTCCTGATGCTAATAGATAGTGAAAATTAGACCAGGTTCTCAGGGCTGACCTCAGGCTCAATCTTTAAAATACCTCAGGCAAGGAAATTTCTTCCTTTTCTTCATTTGAGGACTAGTTTTGGACTTTGCAAACTTTATACAGCAAATAATTTGGAAAAGGGGTGATGTTGAAGCAAAAAAATTTTGAAGCAAAAAATATTTAATAACATAAATAACATAATATTTCACCAATATAAATGTAGCAGAACTCAACAGCTACATTTGGACTATAAGACACACCTCCATTCTCCTACCAAATTTGGGGTGGGGAAAGTGCATCTTATAGTCCAAAAAATACAGTATATTGTCGATATCCTTGTTTTGTTGCCAGCTGTCCACTGAGATCCAATCCCAGATCTTGGGAGAGATCATCTGCATTCCTGGGCTTGTGTCTCGTTTCTTCCACCATCAAAGCAAAACTGTGGTTCAAATTCTTGTGCTTCAAATCTCTCCTAGCTCATCTCTGTGATCACTCTTCTGCCTCTATTTTTTGCTTCTTAAGAGCTCTGGTAGTTAGATGGAGCCCACCAGATATTTCCGGTTAACGGCCCATGTCAAGGTTTGTAACCTTAATCACATCTGCCCAGTCCCTTTTGTCATGTCAGGTAACATAGTCCCATGTTCCACAAATTAGAATATAAGCATATCTGAAGGACCACTGTTCTACCTACCACAGTAAAATAACAATAAACACTATCACTATACACATTTTAAGTGTTTTACATATATGAACTAACTTAAACCTTACAGCAGCTTTACGAGAAACATAATATTTTCTCTATTTTAAAGATGAGGAAAATGAGGCAGAGAGATGATATAACTTGCCAAAAGTCACTCAGCTAGAAAGTGAGATAACCTTCCCATAGTCACACAGTTGTAAAGTTGGTTTCCACGTCTGTCTGTCTGAGTCCACAGGCAGTCAGACCCGTCTTTTTGTGCTGATCTGCTTCCAGACAGGCACGTCATAGCTTTGAGCAGGAACAGCGATGGCAGAAAGGTTGAAAGCAGGCTCCTTCTTGAAATCAATATGGGACTTACTAGCTCAGATGCCATAAATATATTCTGTCTTCATTAAAAATATCAATATAAAAATGGGGTTTTTCCACATGAAGTTTTCAGGGAGATTTGCCATCTCTTCTATTTTCTAAAACCCACCATGCTGTCTCATTTGAAGTTCTTTCAAAATTGAGATATTTTTCACATAGGAGCCTGAACAGGTAAGTATGAAGAGTCAAATAAAATTTTAACAATGAAATTAACTCTTGAAGTTGTAGAAGTTTCCTACTAAGGAGATTATTATTTTACAAGGGACTGTGACTGCAGAAAGCAAGAATGGTGAAATAATGCAACATATGAACATCTGCTGGGACTTTTCATTCGGAGAGCATGCATGTGCATTTATGGATGCGTCTGTGTTAATCCAGCAGAGAACTATACGTTACCTGTACTTCAGGGGAAAAATAAGTAGCATGTTTCTTGTTAAAGCACATGATAAGTGCATCTATTTCACTAAAAAAAAGTCTCTTTAAATAAATCCTGAAGTATAGGTTTGTCACCATAAACCTCAAAATATAGAAATTGCCCTGCATGTGTTAGTAAACATTGTAAATACACTGACATATTTAAATAACAGATGGTTGAAGCACTAGAGTTTCAAGGTCAACAGTGGCACATTCCACCTTTAGCTTCTATCACTACAGTAAAAAAAAAAAACAAACCCTGCCATCAGATATTTCGACTGTTTACCTGTAAATTGCAATAAAAACTCCATTACATAGAACAGAGTGCATACGCCCTTATGAAAATCAATAAAGTCAATACAACTTTAAAAGTAATCTTGTCTGCAAATCCACTTACATCACAGTATATGAATTCTATATTCTCAGTGGTATGTAACTCGATTTTAGTTATTATGTTTTCAACAGAATAAAAAATAGTTTACAGATGAATGTATCTGCAACCTTACAATATTTCATTATTTTCTTAGCTACAATAATGGCTGTTTTTTGATCCATCTCTCCTGTCACTTGTTTTTGGGAATGTATTGGCAGCAACAAACATGATTGCTATGTGAATGAAGAACAAAGAGTGTAGCCAAAAGTTTGGGTTAAAGGAGGAAGAGGGGAAAGAAAAAAGGTGAGTCAACAATATTTTGAACTTTGGTTTAAGAAACACAGGAAGTTAGAAAATGTAAGTCTCAATTTGTTTTAAACAGTGTCTTCCATTCTGTTTCTTTAAAGAAATCAAAACCACATATTATCAGCCAAGTTCATGTTCTTTTCCCAAGGAACTCTCTTTCCATAGTTTAGACAAATAATTTATACATTAGGGTCAGATATCATCATCAAAAATATTTCATCATCTTAAAATAATTTCATTATGAATTGCTTTAAGATGCATAAACATCAGAATTATATTTGTGTATATAACAATGCTTTTCTATTCCACTAAAACTATTCCAACCATCTCTTCTTTACACCATATTTTAAATGTCTGTTCATTTTTAGCAAGTATTTTTAAAGTTTTTTTTTTCTAATTTGGTCATTATTTTTTCTAAAATAAATAGAAAGTACTTTGTAATTCTGTATACAAAAAAAAAAAAAAAAAAAGAATATGGAGTTTATTAGTTTTCCTAACTGTAAGTCAATGGAAGTAAATTGACCAGAATTCCTAAGTAAGAAAAAACCTTAAACCCCTTGATATTTTCTTTTTTCCTTTTTTTCCCTTTCTTTAAGAAATTTCATGTGATACCAGTATGAGCATCACTGAATTGAAAGGTCAAGTTATTAGTAAAAGATGAGCACTGTAATGTTACTTTGTCTCAGAAGAACACTGAAATGACTTCGGCTGAGACTCTGAGGGGCATATGGTCATCCCAGAAAATTAATAAATTGGAATTAAAAGGTCAGGATGTCCTTGGGGATGGTGAAGGAGCCATGGGGTTCAGGAGTCAACTTCTAGTCGAGCTCAGGCTTGTCTGTAATGTAATTCCCCAGAGGAAAGGCTAACTCAGCATAACAATCAAAAAGGACATTCTAAAAATTCTTTGTGTCCTGGATACTGGTTATAAGAATACTTGTTTGATATTCAAGACAAAAGTGCTAGTCCCAAGTCTGTCACAAAATGATTTTATGACCATGGACATTTACTTTATTTCCAGATCTCAATTACTTCATATAAAATGAGGATTCGAGACATTTCCACCCTCTTTCCTTAATGTCTAAATTTCAGAATTTAGATGGGTTACTCACCCACAGTGCAATTTGCTTAAAATCCCCAAATTAACTGATCTCTAAAATCCTTTCCAGTTTCAACCTTATTATTCACTGCATGAACAGTTCCCCAGTTCATACTTTCTATTATTATTTTAGTTTACAATAATCATGTCAGGAAGCTGCTGGGTATCAGGAAAAGTACACATCAGAATTGCTACACCTACAAAGCCATATAAAACATATGTCCTCCCTTAAGAACCAGAGTCTGAGTCCTGGTTGGTGTAGCTCAGTGGATTGAGTGCAGACCTGTGAACCAAAGGGTCGCTGGTTGGAGTCCCAGTCAGGGCACATGCCTGGGTTGTGGGCCAGGTTCCCAGTGAGGGGCAAATGAGAAGCAACCATAAACTGATTTTTCTCTCCCTCTCTTTCTCACTCCCTTCTCCTTCTCTAAAACTAAATAAATAATTTTTTTAAATGTAGAAAGTCTGGTCAATGGATAAAAACATTTAAATTTTCAAGTGTAATCAAGAATTGCAAGTTCATTAAAAGCTATTATGTTAGAATTTAGGAACTAGAAAGAAAACTAGTTTTACCTGGTGTGTTTTGAAGTGGTTACTCCAGAAAGATTTTATAATTAAAAAGGTGATATCATATGGTATTTGTCCCTCACCATATGACGTCACCTTTTTTTAATTATAAAATCTTTCTGGAGTAATCACCTCAAAACACACCAGGTAAAACTGGTTTTCTTTTGAACAACAATAAAGTAATTAAAAATATTTTTTAAAAAAGTGATATCTGATATTCTGGAAATGATGACAACGGGTAGGTTAGAGTTTACAAAAAAGCATTGCCAGCCAAAGATATCATGAGGGGGGACCCAAAATTTATTTATAATAGTATATGTATTTATTCTTACATGTTTAAACTTCAGTCACCTTCAAAGCACTCTCCATTCAATACGATACATCTATGAGACATTTTTTTCCACTGCTTGAAACAGTTTTTTGTTTTTAAATATTTTATTTATTTATTTTTAGAGAGAGGAGAAGGGAGGGAGAAAGAGAGGGAGAAACAGCAATGTGTGGTTGCCTCTTACATGGCCCTCACTGGGGACCTCACTGGGGACCTGGCCCGCAACCCAGGCATGTGCCCTGACTGGGAATTGAACCAGGACACTTTGGTTCCCAGCCCGCACTCAATCCACTGAGCTACACCAGCCAGGCTTGAAACAGTTCTTGAACTCGTCGATTTTGATGCCTTTTAGTACTTCTGATATTTTTTGTTTCACCTCCTCCACATCGGTAAAATGTTTCCCTTTGAGGATTTTTTTCATCAGGTGAAACAAACAAAAAAAGTCACTTGAGGTGTCATTGGGTAAATAAGGAGTCTGGGGCATGGAGGTCATGTCATTTTTGCTCAAAAACTGATGAACCTGAGCATGGTGTGGGCAGGTGCACGCACAAATCACTCATCATGAAATGGGCAAATTGAAGAAGTCTTCAAAAAACATTCACTGAAGTTAAATGCAGCCTCTCACAAAAACGCCTGCTGGTGCATTGATGCAGATGGGTTCCTAGAACACTCATCAGGGAGGGGAAGCCTGTACTACAAGGGGCCTGCCCTCCAGAAGATATTCCCATTTTGGGGGGTTCCCCCCTCATGCAATAGCAGGAGCATAAGTCTCCCTGAGATAACTGGGCTTGTGTTGGGGCATAGAATATGAGGGTGGACACAGTAAGATAAAACTCTGGAAAGGTAGTCAGAAATTAAATTTCTGGACTGGAATTTTTGCATAAACAGTGTGGGTTTTATCCTATAGACAAAAAAGCTTTAAAGCACGGGTAACATGGATAAACGCCAGATTTGGATGAGAGACACTGTTTAAGGAGATAGAACATAAGGAGGTTATACTGATTTGATGTATGAATTTAGGGTTGTTAAAGTTTAATTTTCCATAGGCAAACTTAAGAAAATCTTGCAAACAAAAAAGTGAATATAGCAATTAATTGTTCAACTAATTAAGGAGGAAAACAATAACATATAAGAAACTAGTTATGTATAAGCAATAGGCAACTTAAACAATAATGCTAGGTTAAAATTGTCAGTTTAGTCCTAAATTTGCATAATGTCTAAGAGGGTAATAAACTATAAACTTTTAGTCATTTGTTCCATCACATGAAAATAATTTGGATTTCTACTAGATAAAAACCAATGAGCTAACATTCCCTATGACAACCGGAGAATTTTGATCAATAGCACACAATGAATTGAAAAGTACATTTCTTAAAATCTGTGTGGGTCCATGTCACTGTAAGATATCAAAACACATACCATCTCTCTTTTGACCTTATTTCCACCTTCTACATAAATTTTTCTAACCTAGGGAAACTACATCAGTATTTTAGTATGCACTGTCCCTTCTGCTAAGTTTATGTACCATGAAATTGCAGTTTAAAACATGCATAGATAAATGCTATTATACCTTATCATATTATATAACTCCTTTTAAAATTGCAATCTAAATATACCACTTGAAATAAATTTATTGCCTCTAGAAATATTTATGAACACCATTAAATGGTGGGCTCTCTTTATCATTTTAAAAAACCTGTTTCATGTATATCCATTTTGTCCAACTCAGTAGTTCATCATACTTTTTAAAAAGGCACCACTTGGCTCCTCCATTGTAACCAATTCGCTCACTAAGCAGTTTTGCACTGGAAAAACTGCAATCCTGGGCTTCTTAGGCCATTGCTCTGCAATGGAAGCAGGTGGCCTTAGGCATGGCTATTCCATCTCTGAGATGGTCTGCTCATCAGTAACCCTTAGACTATGCTGAAAGTACAAAGAAGATTTATGGCTTCTATTGGATCTTTCTCAGATGTGGGTGTGGTGGCCAAAAACCCAATATGTGCCATGTTAAATAAACACACTGTGTTCCTGGCTGTGGATGCTTACCTTGGATTTGTTTCACACAACCAATTCTGTGATAGGATCATGACAATATTTTATAAGAAATAACGAATGCTTTGTACCCTTGATTTACTCCCACATCCCTCAGCAGGAACTATGAAGATACTTGACTCTACATGCTGATATGGCTTTATTATTAACAAATTAGGGCCAGCTGGCCTTCATGCAAAATACAAATAGCCCATTAAAAGACATGCAAAAGAAAGTCCACAGATCTAAAGTCCAATACATTATGTGTCATGGATTTTATGTAACAAGTCAATGCATTCTTCTTCCTCCTGTATATTCTCTAACCAGTTTGTCCCAAAGAGTGGACTTCTGTTATGCAACTGTGTCATAATAGATACTGGATGGTCAGGATGCAGCTGCTGGTCCTACTGATGCACTTAGACTTCCTTGACTGAAATGAAAGTGTTTCGTGCCCCTAGGTGCAATTCTTATCCCAAAAGCATGTGCATGTGTTGTGCTAAGATGCAATAATACCACCTGGTTTACAAAAGTATGTAGTGTTGATCACATATATAAATTGTAAAGAACATCAATAAATGGGCATCTGCCTATTGGTTGGGATTTCATGGAACATCAGGAAAACACTCTTATCCAAAAATACCTATCAAGTGTCCCACTACCTCGTATAAGGTGTTACATGCAAAATAATTGGCATAGGCCTAGGTAATAATACTCATACATTTTATATCAATGATGATGACTATTATAATCATTTTATTACAGAAGTATTAAATAATCATTTTAGACATACTCATTTTTATTATACTATCAGGGTAATGCACAGATATGTGAATAATCAAGTTGTACAGACACTATAATTAAAAGCTACAGTGAGACTAATGTTTTAAATGTATTTTTGTATAAATAAATAAACATAATAAATCTTTCTATCATTATGAGACATGAACAATTCAGGATTATATCAAACTAAAATAATATCATTCCAATCATCTTTCTCTGTACACCTACAGGAAAAATGAAAAGATATAGTTTTTAATATTTTAAATAAAAAGTATTCAATACATATTTATTTAAAGTGGATGAAGAGAAAGAACCTAAAGATATTTCCAATATTTAAATAAATACATTTTTACCAAATGTTGTATTTCTTAGAAGATCATTATAAAATTGAGAAAATAGATTTTGCATTAAGGAGTTGTAGTAACTATTTTTTAATTATAAATTTCAATTATAGACAGTAGTGCTGATTTTCCCCTGTGAAAGGGTGAGCAATATAGCCTGTTACGTTTGTTAGTTACACTACAGTTGTGTAGAATCCCAGTTTATGTTTACATCCTGTTGTGCTGTGAGAATCATTGGATTAATTAGACTTCTCTCAACATTCTAGAAGATTCAGTGGTCTGCATAAACCTTTTTAAAGCATCATTTTTCTGCCTTTGATGTTGTTACTCTTTTAATTTTTAAATGCTTCCTCATTTTTCTGGATATTTTTCTTATCGGGTAATTTCTTCTTGTTGCAAAGAAAGCCCGGCTACTCTAAATTCTTTCAATTTTGAGAATGTTGGCTTTATAAATAAACTATACTGTGCTATGTTCCCTGGGTCGCTGTTGCAGGATTTAGTAGATGTCTCTTGAACGTATTGGGCATTCAGTGTTGCTAGGAAGACATCTCATCGTAAGTCTGTGTAGACTTTTTCTCTTGGGAAATTTCCTTTCTTTACATGAATGCCCAAAATAGTCTTTCTTCATGAATATATTTTAATAA
Organism: Micronycteris hirsuta; assembly: GCA_004026765.1. Classification (NCBI taxonomy): domain Eukaryota; kingdom Metazoa; phylum Chordata; class Mammalia; order Chiroptera; family Phyllostomidae; genus Micronycteris; species Micronycteris hirsuta. The sequence goes on from PVJI01006184.1 coordinate 21,890, forward strand.
ATTAATTAGGATTGATCATTAGGTCACATATTCTATATGGAGTTTTCCTGAATCTAGATATGCTTTTTCATAATGCAGATCAGTCTTTCATTTCAGAGAATTCTGTAGATATTATATTCCTGAAAAAATTTTGATTAATTTGTTATATTCTCTCTTCTGAAGAAGTCAGTAATGCTCCATTGGATCACCTTCGGGACCTTTCCTATGATTTTGCTCCTCGCTGATCCCTTTGTCTTTCTCATGTGTTCTCACTGCGGTTAACTATTTAATTTCAGATGTCTGTAGATTCTTGTCCTCTTTTTTCAGCATTTTTATGATATGTTTTGACCCTGATTTCTTTCTTAAGTCTGTCATTTGCCTTTCCTTATCTTTCTGTTTCATCAACACATATTTGGGTTATTGTTTTTATTGAATTCACATTCACATTGTTCTTTTATAGCACAAATCATTTCTGAAGAATTTAATTTGTTTCCAGAATTTTTATTTTTTCCAGACTGGGATAATGTTTTACTGTCTTTTGCAAAATGTAGATTTTTCTTTCATAATTAAAAAAAATTCCATTCTTGAAAGTTTTGCTTATAGTATTTTTCTTTGCTTTTGCATAATGAGTAAACTCTACCTCATCCCAGAATTACAGATTAGTCCCCCTCATCAGGACAAAGTTTGAGGACCTGTCACTTCTTCTGGCCTCTGTTCTCCTCCCTTTGCTCAGGACAATGCTGTGGGAGGAGTGAAGGAGGGCAGTCAAGGCAGGCTTGGGGTTCCTGTCACAGCTTCCACATCTCAGATTGTGTTAGAAGTCCTGCATTCTGCTTCCACTATCTAATGGAGGGAGTGCCATTAGTGTGAAAAGACGTTTTGGATTTCAGATTTTACAACACTGAAACATTTATTTGACAAAAGAATAAAATGATGCCCACCTATGTTTCTGCTTCTTCCTATAACTCTTTTCATCTTAACTTCATCACAAGAGGCAAAATATGGGATAGTTACTCAGTTTGCTTCACACATTTGTAAACATCGGTAAGAAGTATCAGAGTTTTGTGAACTTACCAGCACGGCTTCTGGGTGATGTGGGTGGGGATAGGAGCATTGCCACTCCTCAAAAACGTTTTCCTGTCTTCAGTGTGTCTTCTCTGTGATGCCCTCGGCAAACAATGTGATGCTAAAACCTTGTTAGACAGTGAACAGATGTCTCCCAATTGAAACTATTAATGAAAACAAATGGGAATTTCAGGTGACTACGAAAAAGGGAAATTGCCATGTCCATGAAATTGGTCAGTAAATAACCTTATTTTATCAAGGGACCACTTCTCTTAAAAACGACTTCCTATCTTCTGCTGGGATTCAGGAACTCTTGTTGATTCATCTCTTTGATTTTCATCTGAATGAGCAGTTCTCCACTTGCCTGCACACTCAGATTACTTGGGGAGCTTTAAAATGTGTCTCTGCTGAGACTCAAATCTAGAACAATGAAAGGAAATTGCAGATTGCGGTGAGGCCCAGGCACTCACATATGATTCTGATGGAGTGAGTGCTGGGAACCACGAGTGTTCCTCACCATTAGAGCGGTCGAGTTGATTTTTTACACAGGTCTTTGAACAATGCTTTAGCCTACCAAAGCAAGTGATTTGTTAAACACTAATAACTTTCCATTACTAACAATATATCTGCAAGGAAAATATCAGCTCTTCTTGTAGGAGATGAAAATATATAGGTTAGTAAAGGCTAGCAGAATTTCTAAGTAAAGGTGATCTTATGTGGCAGAACTAACAGTTCTTTCACAGACTAAACATGTTCTGTTGGACTTTCCCTGGATAGTTATACAACTAGTTACCTAATGTCATATTTTATCCAGGATGCCACGCTAGAGATCTACTGGAATGAAACTCCCATATCTCCAAAGTCAAATCCACATCATGTGAGAATACCCAGGGATCTGTCCATCGAGTAAATACTGAGGCAAAATGTTAAAGTCTTTGCACCACCAACCCTTTAAAAATACCCAATAAACCAGTCGTCAGTAATAGAATCCACTAATAATGTTATTTTGTTAGCCTTTTTCTAGTAAAAAAAGAAAAGAAAAATCTTTGATATGCTTCAGAGAGAGCATCTACCAATGCAATATTTTATTGCACAGTTTTAATCTGAATATTGTGCACTGAAGCTATTGAATTTCAGGAGATATTCAGGGAACACATTCTATTAGTTGCTTCCGTTGTATCACTTAGAGCTTAAAAATTGTATAACAACATGACCTAATATAGGCTCAAGCCCAAGGGACTTACTGATCAACAAAGATGTAGATTTAACAAGTAATAGAACAAACTGAATGTCATGGTCAAAAATTATTTTTGTCATCCAAAGTATGATTAATGACTATGTTTGCCATGTAAATCAATTGCCAATACATTTCCTGTTCTTAGATATGGTTCCAAATAGCCAAATTTATGGGCTTGAATATTACATGAGAGCATTCATAAACACACAGTCTGGAGTAAACCAATAAAATATCATAGTTTAGTTTCTATGAGATACCTCAGAATCAAAATTTCAAATTTATTAAGTGATTTTGACAATTTTATTTTGTGAATCCTACAGGTCTAGTAAGTATTTCTGAAATGCAGAATAAAAACTTTGCTGTATGTCTTTGTGTTTTAATGAATCCCCACATGTTAGTAAACATTCTACTACTGAAACGCAATGCTTGAAAGATGCTGTAGATTCTGATTACTGGTAAGAACATAGGATTCGGCACCAGTCTTACCCAGAATTAGATTCTGGATAAGGCACTATTAACAGCTCAAAATTGGATAAATTCTTCTTTTAGCCTCAGTGACCCTGCTATAAAGTTACAAAGATAGAAATATCTTCAGGAATTACTGTAGAGGACACAAGGACAGAACTAAGGGGAAAAGGGAGGCTGGGGGGGGGAGGGATGGGAGGGGAGAGGCTGCAAATAACTGTAATTAAACAAAAAAAAATAATTAAAAAATGATATAGAAAAAAAAGAAATATCTTCCTGATGGACATGTTTTAGATACCCATGTTTTGGGTCATGTTTATATGTATGAAGAAGATAAGCCTATCTTCCTGATGGACATGTTTTAGATACCCATGTTTTGGGTCATGTTTATATGTATGAAGAAGATAAGCCAGTATTTTGAATGTGGTTGATTTTAGCATGAATTGAGCCATCTAGATGGATTCCTTTGCCACCCACTATAAGAATCCCTTAGAAGACTCCATGATTAGAAAATATTACTGTTATGAAATCTTCCAAAATATCTAAGTAAAATAAGCCAATATTGATCTTGTTCTGCAGAAATGCTAAACTTTATCTGAACAGAAAATCTCATTAAAGCTCTACCAGCTGCCCTTTGCTGCTATTGTTATTTTAAAAGGTCTCCTATGCAATACTTTTCCTTCCAACTAAATGTACTCAAGTGTGGGGAAAATCAATGCAGTTATCTGAAACCTACTGTTGGTAAATAAAAATTATTGTATGGCAACAAAATGAACCTCATTGCCATACTTTTAGTGACTGGAATGAAGGAATCTTTAATTTGTACTAACGCATTGGAAAATCTATAAAATACAAACATTACTTAGTTTTTTTTTTAATTTCTAAGTGGCAGTTTTATGTTCTAACTATATATTTTTCTGCTCAATACAGCTTTATTTAATGGTCCTGTAGCATACTCAACATAAAGTTAAGACAATAAATTTTAATGATAGGAACTTATTTTAAGAAATTGAATAAGCCAAACTTTTTTAATGCCAAATGTGCTTTTAAAAATTCCATGATATAAAAAATAAGCAAAGCCCAAAAAGGGTACAGAGGCTTACTTGATCTACTTCTCTTGGATGTAAGTGGAAGTATACTCCTCTATGTATTAAAATATGTTCTTTAACTTCCATAGTTAAAACAACTAGCTATTTCTTTTTTATTTTCATAGTGTAAGGAGGCCCTCAGAAACAACTCTGTTGAGGGGAGTCCCCCCACAGGAGCACTAAGAGACAGCTTTTCACATGGGGTTAGTCCAGGGTGAGGCACTGGACATTATTTTTTTAATTAGGGCCAATGTTAAAAACACCAAATAAAAACAAACAAGCAAAAGGCATTATAACTATACCTCTCTGGACACAACAGCATTTCATCCACACCGAGCTGGTAGCAGAAAACACCCCTGGGGCCCCACAGAGGCAGTTATGAATACGCCAGCCCCTGTGGTGCTAGACAGGCGTGTCCTGCTGCCCAGCAGCTCCCGCCTGGCTTGGTGCTCTGTCGCGGCTGTGCACCAAGCCGGTCCTGTGCCCAGACTCTCAAGGAGTGGCAAGGTAATGGCTGTCAGTGCTTCTTTCACTCTGGGCTGTATGCTGTTTGGATTACTGATGGCATACCATAAATCCACAGAGCGTAGCAAAGTGTCTAGTAGATAAATAACATTATTAATCTATTTAATAACTGAGTGTAGAACAGGAGTAAGAATTTTTGTTGCAGGCACAGTTGGGCATTCGTGTGTGCATGTGTGTGCACAGTCGTACACATGAGACAGCGAGACAAAAAGACTGATTAACAGGATAAGAAAGAGGAAATCCCTACCTATAGTGTTGTTTGTTCTTATTTTAAATTTTCTTTTATATAAATTTCTTCAAAACAGCATGTAGGAACTTATCAGTAGATAACAAATGTGAAAAATGGCACTAAGATATTTTTTGTCTATTATTTATACAGATCCATTATTATTATTTCCCCTTCAAAATTAGGTGCCTAAATACACATGGATACAAAAAGATTTTCTTTTTTGGAAAAAACGAAAGACATAGACTGCTTCTAAAAAATCAATTTCCAGACCCTCAGCTTCAACCTACCAGACTTACCAACTCATTTTTTTCACCTCCCTTCTCAAAATTCCCTTTTACCACTATACGAAAGAAAGGGGTATATCTCACCCTTTGCCAGTAAGGTAAATTACCACAGGGTAAAAACACAGGTAAGCATCAAAAGAGCATTCTAGATGCCACCTTGCTTTTGCAGAGAATGCCACGAGGGCAAAATGAAGACATTGAGAGGGAAGTACCCTTTTTCACCCAGCTAGCAAATTAAACATGAGACTTCCTATATCTTTGATCTAACATATTAGAATTCAGTAGTGAGAGTTCCTTCACGGGAATAAAATCTGATTATATTTAAATGCAAAGTAAGATGAAGGTAGACATTTACATGAAAAAGTCTGATTTTGACTAATAATCACCTTTCTCATTTAGGTTATATGAAGGATATTCCACAAATTTGAAAATACTAAATCTAAAGGCTCTGTTGACAAACAGCAAAATCCCACCCTGCTGGCATAAGTGAAGCTCAAACATTTAAATTTCACTGAATGCAGGGTTGCATGAACAAGCTGGATTAAATGACCAGAGCCAGGCTGCTGTGAAGGATCTAATAGCATTATACCTGAGTGTGCAGTATCCAATAAACAAAATGCCACAATCCTTTACTATGTATAAAATTACAATAATTATTGATGTTAAAATGTAGAAGGGCATACATGGGTTTGTTTGTTTTTTTCAGTATTCTTTTAGGAAGTGTAAAATCAAAGAGTTTGAATATCACAACATAAGGACTAAGTTTCCAATATTATTCTTATATTTATGTGATAACATTTTGAGCATTTATAATTGCATAAAAATGTATTGATTTTTCTATTCCTATTTCTCATTTCTCTCTATTTCTATAATTATTTTCTAGAGTTCAAAAAAGATCTGCATTTCTCTTCAATTATTTTTAATTTTTCAATTATAGTTGACATACATTATTATGAGTTTCAGGTGTACAAATAGAGATTAAACATTTATAACACTTATGAAATGACCACTGGTAAGGGCTAGTATCCACCTGACACTATACATAGTTATTGTGATCTCATTACCTGTGCTGTACTTTACATGTTCCTGACTGTTTTCATACCTGGCAATTTGTACTTCTTAAACCCCTTTAGCTTTTCCCCCCAACCCACCAATGTCTTTCCCATTTGGCAACCACCAATTTGTTCTCTGCATCTATGAGTTTGTTTCTCTTTTGCTTATTCATTTTTTTAATATTCCACATTTAAAGAAGATCTTGAACTTTCACAATGTTGGAACTTGTACATGAGTTGGTCTACCTACTTTTCTTATTTTATTAACGTAACAATCCACGTGGTATGAGGTGGCCAAGTGAGTAAGGCAATGTAACAATCCACAAATACAAAGCAGAATTCACACACATCTCCACAAAACAATGTCCCTCACAGTCGCTCTTTGTTGCTAATGTTTTAAAAAAAAAAAACATTTCCTAGTAGCATCATGTACATTTGGTAAACCTTGTTCTTTGTTTTTTTTTTCTTTTTTTTTGCAATTAGCCTCACATTTCTTACTCAATAAATCATTGCAGGCGTATTTTATTCCAATCTTCATTTATCAACACTTGGTCAACACTTTCAGGCTAAAGTTATTTGTATATACTATTTGCAATGACTAGAACTCGTATTAATCCCTACTGGTCTGTAGCTTTTTATCTTCTCATTCTGTCACATGTCTTTTGTGCAGTAGTCTAATATTATATTTCCTCAGCAAGGTAGGAAAGTTCCAATTACTTTACAGCCTTGCCAGGGTCTGTTCTTGTTGTTGTTTTAATTTTAGCTATTCCAGTGGACATGTCATGCTATAGTTTTAATTTATATATTTCTGATAAGAAATCATATTGATGGTTTTCTCACTTGCTTATTGGCCATCTGTCTACCTTCTTTTGTGAAATTTTTGTTCAAAAATGTTTTTTTATCTTCACCCAAGGATATGTTTATTGATTTTAGATAGAGAAGAAGGGAAAGAGAGAGGACAAAGCATCAATGTGAGAGAGAAACATCCACTGGTTGCCTACCATATGCATCCTGACTGGGACTTGAACCTACAACCTTTTGGTATACAAGATAACACTCTAACTGAGACATCTGATGAGGGCTGTTGAAATATTTAAATCAGTTTTGTTTGTTTTTTTTTTAAGAATAAAACTTTTTTTAAAGATGTTATTTATTTTTTTTAGAGAGAGGGGAAGGGAGGGAGAGTAACATCAATGTGTGGTTGCCTCTCACATGGCTGCCACCAGAGACCTGGCCTGCAACCCAGGCATGAACCCTGACGGGGAATTGAACCGGTGGCCCTTTAGTTTGTGGTCTGCTCTCTGTCCACTAAACTATACCAGCCAAGGCATTAACCATTTTTTATATTGAATTGTTTGAAATTATTATCAATTTGTAGTTATTTATAATTCTGTGTACCTATCTTTGTATACATTCTTTGTTATAAAGTGATAGATTTTTACCAGTTTATAGAAGATATGTATTACTTTTTTCAATGGTGCCTTGCAATATTTTTTGTCTCATTCACTTTTCTCTGATTTTAATTATTTTCTCTCTACTTCCTTTTAGTTCAATCTCTTTTGCTTTTCCTGAATTTTAAATGATAATGTAGATCATTAATTTTAAATATTATTTTCAATAAGACCTTATAAATTTTCCTTTAAACATTGTTTTAGTATATTCCAAAAAGTCATTCAGTTTTATATATTTTATAATTTAATTTTTGACCAATGGGCTCTAGGAAAGTGGTATTTTAATATACAAATTCTTAGAAGTTTAAAAATAATTTATTATTACAAATTTCTACTTTATTTTCATTGTAATCAAAGAACATAATTTGTAAAAGAAATTTTATTTTCTAGATGTAGAATGTAGTATTTTTATAACATCAATTAAGTTGTTTGATAGAGTTCATATATTTTATGGATTTTGGACATTTGTATCTAGTTCTATCAATTACTATGTGAAATGAGAATTTTAAAGAACTCCATATATTATTACAGATTGACCAATCTCTCCCTATAATCTGTCCATTATTGCTGCATGTATTTTGAAGCTCTATTAGGCGAACACATATTGTATGTCTTATTATTAAAATAACCCTTTATCATGAAAGCATATCTCTATTTTTTTCTGTTAATACTGTTTAAAGATTTTTGTCTGATGTCTGTAGAGATGCTGTAGCTTTCTTATGTTTGACATTTGCATTTTTATCATTTTGAATTTATTTTATATTTAATTTCTCTGTTTCTTTGTATTTAAACTATGTCTCTTATAAATAGTATATATATTTTTAAATCCCAACTGACATTCTCTACCCATTAACTGGAATGTTAATTCATTTACATTTAATATAATTACAGTCAAATCTCAGTTCCTGAATGCCTTGGCTCTCAGACAGTTTGGTTCTCGACCATGTTGTTTCCAGAGAAATGTCAAATAAAACTTCACATCGCTGTTCTCTACCTGACAACGCTTCTATGCCGACACCTGTATAATCAGCCATACCTCTCTCAGGCCACAGAGGAGGTTAGAGTTTTGAACAAATCACTTCTCGAACAGTTTTCTGGAATGAATTATGTTAGAGAACTGAGGTTCTACTGTATTTACATAGTCAGGTTTAAGTCCACCATCTTGCTATTTGTTTTCTACTTGACACCTATTTTTCCCTTTATTTCCATTTCATGCCTTCTTATGGGTTGGTTAGTATTTTTACATGCTAAATCAATTCTTCTGTTGACCTTTTAACCATGTATCTTCATTTAACTGTTTACATAGCTGCCGTAAGGTAGAGCTTCTCAATATCACCGCTACTGACTTGTAAACCTCAATAATCCTTGGTCGTGAGGGGCTGTCCTGGGTGTTGGGTCCTATCAGCAGCATCATTGTCCTCTAGATGTCAGCAGCTCTGCGCTTTCGGAGAAGCAATCAGACCTCCACATATGCCAAATGTTTTATGAGAGGAAAAATCACAACTTACTTATAATTAATGCTCTAGGGGCTACATAATGCAATCACAAGTTATCACTATCAACTTGGCAGCTGCTTCATGTAATATTACACCAGTAAAACAGTTCTGTGTCCTCCACGTTTGGTACTACCAGTGCATTTATTTTATATATATATTCAAGCTTTAAGTCTCACAGAGTAATGTCATCATTTTTACTTCACATATTCACTTTTCTGAAAAAAAATATATATGAAAAATTATCTTTTATAATTCTCTACACACTTAGCATGTCTATTGCTCTTCATTTTTTTTTTCTTGAAAATATAAGCTTCCATCTGGCGTCATTTTCCCTGGAGAACTTCATTTAAATTTCTTATACAGCAGATATGCTGGCAATAATTTCTCTGTGCTTTTTTAATCTGAAAATATCTCAGCTTTGCCTTCATTTTTGAAGAATATTTTTGGGTTTTTGCACTTTAATGTTATTTCACTCTTTCCCCTGTCCATTGGTGCTTACAACAACTGAACCTAAAAAACAAAAACAAACTAAGCCAACAACTACAACAGGAACAGAATCACGGAAATGGAGATTATATGGAGGGTTATCAGTGGGGACAGTAAGGGAGGAGAATGGAGGAAAAGGTACAGGGAATAAGCGTAACTGGTAGGTACAAAACAGGGGGAAGTTAAGAATAGTATAGCAAATAGAGAAGCCAAAGAACTTATGTATATGATCCATGGACATGAACTAAGAGGGGAAGGATGAGACAGGGATGGGGGTACAGGGCACAGGGGGATAAAAGGGAGGAAAAATGGGACCACTGTAATAGCATAATCAATAAAATAGAATTAAAAAAGAATGTTAGTTATCATTTGTATGCTTGGTCATAAATAATATGTATAGTTTGGCAGGCTGTTCTTAATGTTTCTCTTAATGTGTATAGTTTGCTATTTGAATGCATCATGTGAAGTCATGTCTTTTTCTATGTTCTGCTAAGGAATTTGCTGAGATTCTCATATTTTTCACCAATATTTGGAGATTTCAATCACTGTTTTTTCAGATTTTTCCCTTCATTCTCTCCAGCCTCTCCCCCTTTAATTCCAATAACACTTATGTTAGCCTGCTTGATATTGTCTAACAAGTCAAAGAACTCAGTTCTTTTTCTTTTCCAACAATTTTTCTTGATGTTTTTTAAACTGAAGACTGGCCATTGTTTTGCCTTCATATTTATTAGTCCTATCTTCTGCAGCCTCAATGCCGATAATTCTAGTTAGTGTATTTTTCCCTTCAGGTCAAACAATTCTATTCAATTTTTTATTTATCGTTTTTGATAGTCACAATTTCTCTGCTGAGATTTCCCATCTATTCACTTTTCATAATCATGTCCTCCTTAAAGAGTCGAACATATATTTTATAGAGTATTTCAAAGTCCTCACCTAAAAATACTAACATCTTCACTGTCTCAATGACTGAGTGCCTTTTTCCTAGGGTTGGATGATATTTTACTATTTCTTTGCATGTCTGGAAATTCTGACAGTATGTTGAATTTAGAGTATAACATTTTCCAGTAAACACTACTGATTTCTTTCTCTATCAGGTTAAATCACTGGCTGAAACTTTTAGTCCTAATATGTTTATTTATTTATTTTTATTTCTTGTTTAGAGCAAATCCAGTCTGGTAGTGAACTTAGTTCTAGAAAGTGGCATTTATTTTGGGGCATGGTCATTCCTCCTTCTTGGGACATAACTAAATGCTAATGTGCTAAGCAACTTCTCTTCACTCTGGCCATGCTTGACTTTGGTATCATTTTTTATCGCTAACTCAACAACAGATGAGCTTTGCTAGGCCTCTTGTGCCCTTTCCTTTACTTGTACAGCCTGGCCTTCATTGAAAACTCATGGTGAGCCCTGGCTGGTGTGGTTCAGTGGATTGAGTTCTGGCCTGTGAACCAAAGGGTTGCTAGTTCGATTCCCAGTCAGGGCACATGCCAGGGTTCCAGGCCAGGTCCCCAGTTGGGGGCGTGTGCAAAAGGCAACCACACATTGATGTTTCTCTCTCTCCCTTCTCCTCTCTCTAAAAACGAATAAACAAAATCTTTTGTAAAAAGTAACCAAGTATTTTTAAAAAATCAGGGTGAATCACAGAATTTTGGAGACACCTTCTGAGGAGCTCTCTCTTCTTTATGGCTATGCCTTACAAAGCTCAGATGCTCCATTAATCAATCACTGAATCACTTTTCCCTCAGATCAACAAGTTCACCAACATTTCTTCAGTCTCTACCACTTAGCCATAAGCAGTATGTGCCACCTGGCAAAGAACCGAGGTAGAGTTCACCTAATGCATTTTCTATTCTCAAAGACTACTTTGCTTTGCTCCCTGTTTTCCAATGTCTAAAAACGCTTCTCTAATATAATTTAATCAATTTTAAAGTTGTTTTCAGCAGATAAGCATGTATAGTCCTAGAAGAACTCAAAATTTCTATGTCAATATCTAGCACGATTCTCTTTCACTTTTTAATGTATTGTTAAATGTACTTTTAAAAGGCCATAAGGGTTAAATCACTCACCAGAACTCAACATAAATAGTAGAAAATTAAGACACCTGCAGTAAAAAATGCAAATTGGAGAACAGTTTAAGTCATAACACTGACAAAGCGCATTTGTGCACACCAATTGTTTTATGTACACACACACACATTAAACAATACACATAAGGAAAATCCAAACAAAAACATTAAAAATAATTATAATAATGATGATATAATTGATAATGACTAATACCTTTTCAGTGCTCACCATGTGGCAGACATGTACGTGTAGCGACTACATTGATTGTACAAGAATTCTGTGGAATACATATGGTGGGGGATATGGTCATTATCCCCACTCACGAGGTGAGTAAACCCCCAGGCACTGAGAGATCCAGTGACTCGCCCAGAATTACAAAGTTAGAACCACTACAAAGTTTTGATTTGTATAAAAATAACAGACTTTTATTGCTCTTATTGTCTACTCTTTTGATTTTTGTAATAATTTGTTTCAGGAATTTGTGAACTAATTTCCCATCTCTGCTTTTTATTGTTTTTACAATTAACATCTTGTTAACTGTGGACAGGTGTTTCCCAATAGAGGCTTGTGCTCCAGCCAGGCGTTAATGAAAAAAAGATGTTAGATAATCAGACACAGGAGCATTACCATGTATCTAAAATGGGACTGTAATTAGCTTCTTCTATTAAGGGAGAAATATATTTTCTTTCAAAATTATTTCCCATTTTCTGCCAAGTTTCAAGAACCTTTAGTAATTCTTTGAATTTCACTTTAGTTTAAGGTAAAATGTGCTCATTTAATTTATGTAAATGAAGACTTGATAACTTGTAGCCTTTGATTTTTATATCAAAATTAATACCCTGGGGATACTCTCTGCTAAATAACATGCTTTATAATGTAAAAGACTGGGAGTAACAGTGGAGGTTGGAGTAATGCATAATAATATATTTGTGACACAAATAACTTTTTCACAGGTTAAACATGTTCTTTCAACCCCTTGCTATATGCTTCCATGAAACCAAGTCCATATACTATTCAGAATTTTATAAAGTAATAATATTGGAATTTCCAATGACCTGTTCAAATATAATATGTGTAAAGGGTAAGTTGGTGGGCACCTTTTCACAATGATGATTACAGCAACTAAGTTGAATACTTCTCCCAAACCAATCACAATTAAGAATTTTGAAATAATAGCCAGAATATTTGATTCAATAAGGAAATAATAAGAAAGCATTTTATATCAAAAATATGCAAATTATCTACCAATTCCTGTGAGTAAAGGTGAGTTGTGTGCCTCTGTATACAGCTGGTGGAAAATAAATTGGTCAAATATACCAAGATATGTGTAGGGTAAGACAGTGAAGGAATGGCAGAGTGGTAATTTCCATAAATGCATGCTATTGAAATAATCAAAGAGGTTGAAAAGTTTACATTTTAATGTAAATGATGGTGTGAGTAAGGCAGAATTGAAGAAACAGGTGTTTGTCATTCAAAATACGGTGGTTATTGCAGATCTCACTGAAAGATAGCACTTCAGCAGCAAAGATGTGTTGAGGTAAATATTTTTAGTTATTTTTGACTCTTAAATTAGAGAGATATGGGAAGTAGCATTCTTTTTCTTGCCTCCCAAATGGATGGACTATACTGTTAAACTCAGACCTAAATTTTATCCATTGTTTTGCTAATGTTCACATCAACATAAGCCAAATATATATATGGACTATTTCTGGGATTCTTTTCTAATGCCATTTATCTATTTTTTTTTGCTGACTTTATAATACATGGTGTTAATTTATAATTTATATATTAATATGATCTGTAATTTACAGATTTGTATTCAAATGTATGCTAAAATTATGTTTTGAGGTGTTGATACAAAGAGATCTGATTGGATCACTGGAAAGGAGTAGGGAGGGGCCAAGGAGGAGACTGCCTGAGGTAATGGGAAACAGTCTAGGGTTGGAATGGCTGAGAAGCTGAATGCCTCCAGAGCACGGGGAATTATGGGCTAGAAGATTTGAAATAAAAGAAGGGCTTTCGGCTCTCTCTCTCCTTCCTCAGGATGCCTGGGTGATCCTGTTACAGCTGCCTATTTCCAAACAGACTATATTTTGGATGGAAAGGAACTCTCGGTGCAATTTAGGATCAGACTGGCCTGGTTGAGGGAGGCACGGTTAGTCTTCTTTGAATATTCTAGAGGGGACAAGCTCTCTGGCAGAAGCCTGCCATTCTTCCAAAATTGTGTAGCTCTTATGTCTTATGTTGTTTTAGTTTATAAACTAACCCTATAGAAATAAGATAATTAAAACTAACAGGGGAATGATAGGAGAACTCAGGTGTTTAAAAGTTTAGACTTAATTGATAGGCTTACATGACTAATGCATGTGGAAAGCTGTTATTCCAAAAGTGTGAAGCCTTTGAATAAAGACTTCTTTTCTTTATCACCAAAACTTTGCCTCTGGAATTTTGCCTGGAGGGTGGCGGTGGCAGCAGGACCCCACTTACTGTTTGGTAACAGTGTGATATGTGCCCTTCTTTTGGGCTTTTATTTGTAATAAACCTTGGTTTAGGGTTACAATGCCCTATCCTTACAAACAGCTATTAGAAGGAATCTGTGTTAGGAAGAATCTATAGGAATGAGAATTTTATTATATTTATTTATAGATGAGTTTTGGAAGAACAAATATTTTATATTTTTAATATATAATATACCTCTTTACTTTATCTGACTTCTTTTAATGTTTATAACCAACAAAGTTTTTTTCCACTTTGTTAGGTTTATTCTTTGCTACTTTTTAACTTTTGTTGCTATAATAAATGAAATATTTTCTATTATTTCTTAATTAGTTATTGCAGGTTTGTTACTTATGTATATCCCCAGCCCTACTGTTAAAACCTCTTATTAGTTATAATAACTTCTGAATTAATTTGTTTTTAATTCTCTAGTGACATTTTTATTTCCAATTAATAATGGCAGCTTACTCATTCTTTTCCTATCCATGAAATATTGTTGGATTGATTAGAGACTTTATAACAATGATTAATTATTTTCATGTTCTTCATTATAATGGGGATATTTATTATTGTTTAACAGTTAATATGATAATTGCTATGTTTATAACTGAAAGGTTTTAATAAGATAAAAGTAGCTCCCATTTATTCAGTTTCACTAAGATAATTTATCAAAAATGTGTGTAGAATTTTATCAAATGTTTTCCTGCAACTTTTAGGGTGCTTTTATGATTTTGACCTATTAATATAAAGAGCATTAATAGATTTTTTTAAATGATGTACATCTTTTTCTTTTAAAAATATTTTATTTATTTATTTTTAGAGAGGGGGAAGGGAAGGAGAAAGAGAGGGCAAGAAACATCAACGTGTGGTTGCCTCTCACATTCCCCCAACTTGGGTCCTGGCCAGCAACTCAGGCATGTGCCCTGTCTGGGAATCTAACCAGTGACCCTTTGGTTCACAGGCCGGCACTCAATCCACTGATCCACACCATCCAGGGCTAAATGTTGTGCATCTTTTAATTCTTAGTTAGTCATAATTTCTTTTCATCCAATGCTGGGTAAATTTGGTAATATTTATATAAAACATTTTTGTTTTCACAGTCACAAAATCCTCTCCTCCATTTTTTCCTAGTATTATTGCACAGTACTATTAATCTCTTACAGTAAATTCAGTCATTTTTCATCTTTTCCATAATCTGTAATAACTTTAAAATTTCAGAAATATCTACTCTTTGTAAGTTAACAAAATTATCTAAAGTTGGTATCTGTGAAATTAAATATCAGCCTAGACATATGACTATTGGTGGTTTTAGGGTTTCTAATTCTTGAAATGTGTTTGAGTCATATTTTCCTATAAAATGGTCCATTTTATCTGTTTTTTAAAGATATTTTTTAAAATACATATTCATAAGTTTTAGTTTCATCTTTACCTCTAATTAAACTGAATCCTTAGTTTGTATATGTAATCTCGAGCTTTCTTACTATTTTTTTTTCTCCATATGTGGAAGAATATTATCTCCTTTTATAATATTTTGGTATTTTAGAAAAACCAAATTTAAAGCTATTGAAAATTAACTGTATTTATTGTGTTAGTTTTTTTTAAATGATGTCTGCTTTATTGTTTTCTTTTCATTATTAGAGAAATTCAAAGAAATGAAAAGAGAGTTTCTGACCAGAGTTCTAAGATTCAGGTGGGTCACAGAGTAAGAGCAGAATGCCTACTTCTCGAAGGGAGTCTGGGAAGCGAGAGATTCCTTACGTCAGTCCTAAATGAGAGCCAGGGCTGGTGTCCAAACCAATAGTTTTTGTCCACTGTCCGCCCGGTTTGGTCAGCTAACTCTTATGTCCATGCCAGAAGGATTTGATCAATGCTTTTATTATTATTCCCTCAGAAAACTGACACAGCGAAGTCTTGGATGTGATAAGGCAGCATAATAAAGTAGGAATTGTATTTTTAAATTTTTAGAGAATATTTACAGTTTAAATATGTTCAAATATATGCCTGTAACTTTCACTTAATCTTGGCACAAGCTTGTGAGTGGGTCTTTGATGTTTTCTAGAAAAGTAAATAATTTGTATCAAATTATTCTATTAAAGCATTCTCAAAAGTCTTAAATCTTTGTCATTTTTCTTTTATTTGTCTGCTTTTATTAAAATTCTGCTATTCAGAATTTTAAATAATTTATTTACATAAAGATTCTTTTCTTACCTCCAGACAGTTTGAATGTTTTAATGTAGATTAAAATATATGCACATAAAAACATCAGGTGGAAAAAAACAAAAACAAAAAAACAAATTTTCAGAAGCCAAAATGATATTATAGGTCTAGTAAGCTGCAGTAAATTCACATATGCTGCAGCTGCTGCAGAAATATGAAAATGTCATTATGTAGAATGCAATTTAAATAACATGTTCTATGCATACGTTTATCATTTCTCCTTAGTCGATGATAGGAATTTAATATTTTGCATATATCCCCAAATAATTTTACACTGTATAAAACTTCTAAGAACAACTATGTGAAGATTATTATATAAAATATGAATTATCAAGTGTAAGAAAATGCAAGATGAATTGCCTCTTGCCTAATGTCCCACTATCAAATATAAGAAAAAATTCTAATAAATTTGAGAACAAGACTGTAACAAATTTCAATCCCTTTTAAGCACTTTAAATTTGGTAATGAAGGAAACATCTTCTGCTGAGTTTCTAGTCAGAAAATCCAATAAAGTCTTTATTAAAATGAATAGGCACAGAAAAGGAAAATTTAAAGTAAATTATTTGCACAATTCAATAAGGTCTTTACTCATAAACATCACATAAGTCCTTCATTAAAAAGTTCAATAAGGCAACTGAAGGGGGATCCAAAAGGGCTGCAGGGTAGGTAGAAGCTACACTCAGCTGCTGCTGGTGCCATACCTAATTTACAGCTAAATTTTAGAGCAATCAACCTGAATAACCATTGAAGGTTTGCTGACCTGAAATATTCTAACCAAGGATTTATGGAAGTAGCCACATAGAGAATGGTAATAAGGACAGAGACACAGAAAGGGCTGGGCCCAGCACCAATGGGAAGTGGCTAAGAAGCCAGAGGGATACCTGAGTTACAAAACTCCCTTCTCAAAGAAGTGTGGGATCTCAACCCCACACAGGGATTCCCAATCTAGGCAACAGAGACTAGAATAGGAGCCCACATAGCATCTGGTAGTGAAAATCAGTGGGAACTCAGTCCACCTGGGAGAGAAGAGAAACTGCTAGAGACCCAGATGCCACCTTCCAGGGTTGAGCACTCCTATTTTACAGAACCAACCTGGGGAGTGCACTGTGTGGTCCCCCAACTACTGGAAATACCATTCTGCCATGCTTGGATCCTGCAGAAAGCTCTGCTGGCTGTATCCAACGGTAAAATTTGAGGTGCTCATCTCTGGATAAGCTCTTGGCAGAGACTCAGACGGTGATTAAACTGTGTGGCTTTGGAAAAGGGACCAATCTTTCCCACCTTGAGCACAGAGCCAGCACTCCACACCCCAGATCTGTCGACCTGTTGAATCACTTGACCAGCCCTACCACTCCGTGGCTCTGCCCTGCCGAGTTTAGTTCTGCACAGGGTTCAGAGTGCTGCACAGTGCACATCTCCTGGGGAAGCTTCTGTCCAGAATCTGATGGGAGGGTGCTGGGTTGTGTGACTATATCACAGGGTTTGGGGCATGCCTATCTCCCCTTAAGCATAACCTGTGCTATCCAGGGAAGAGGAAAAAGTGCCTACGAATAACACAAATAGCCTCAGTAATCTTGAGAAGGAAAAACAAATTTTGAGATATCATATTACCTGATATCAAACTACACTACAAGGCCTCTATAATAAAAACAACCTGGCATTGGCACAAGAACAGACGTATAGGTCAATGGAACAGAACAGAGAGCCCAGAAATAAACCCATGTCTTTATGGTCCATTTATATTTGACAAAGGAGGCAAGAACCTACAAGGGAGTAAGGAGAGTTTCTTCAATAAATGGTGTTGGGAAAATTGAACAGGCACATGCAAAAAAATAAAACTACAACACCAACTTACACCATATACAAGAATAAACTCAAAATGGATAAAAGACTGAAATGTGAGTCATGCAATCATAAAACCCTAAAGAAAACATAGGCACTAGATTTTTAGACATTTCTTATAGGAATATTTTTGCCAAGGGAAACAAAGGAAAAAATAAACAAATGATACTACATCAAACTTATAAGCTTTTGCACAGCAAAAGAGGCAAACTATCAACAAAACGAAAAGGGAATCCACTGAATGGGAGAACATATTCAACAATGATACATCTGATAAGGGGTTAATTTCTAAAATACATAAAGAATTTTAAAAACTCAACACCAAGGAGACAAGCAACCCAGTTAAAAAATGGGCAGAGGACCTGAATGAACACTTCTCTAAAGAAGGCATGCAGATGGCCCATAGACATATGAAAAAATGCTCAATGTCACTAGTCATCATATAGATGCAAAGTAAATTCACAATGATATGTCACCTCACACATGTCAGAATGACTAATATCAATAAATCAGCAAACAAGTGCTGGTGTGGATGTGGAGAAAAAAACCCTAATGCACTGTTCGTGGGAATGAAGATTGGTACAGACACTGAAAAACAGTAAAAGGTTACCTCAAAAAATTAAAAATGGAACTGCCTTTTGACCCAGCGATACCGCTTCTGGGAATATATCTGAAGAAACCAAAACTCTAATTCAAAAGTATATATGCACCTCTATGCTCAGGGCAGCATTATTTACAACACCCAAGATCTGGAAACAGCCCAAGTGCTCATCAGTAGATGAACGGATAAAAACTCTGTGCTGCATTTACACAATGGAATAATAGTCAACTGTAAAAAAAAAAAAAAAAAAAAAAAAAAAAAATCTTACCTTTTATCACAGTATGGATGGACCTGGAGATTACAATGCTAAAAATCAGACAAATACCATATGATCTCACTAATATGTGGAATCTAATGAACAAAACAAATGGACAAACAAAAGAGAAATAGAGGTATAGATACATGGAACAGATTGACAGTTGTCAGAGGAGAGAGGGAGGAGGCTGGATGAAAGAAGGTGAAGGGATTAAGAAAATATGTATACATACATACGTCACATAGATAGCCAGTGGGAAAGGGGGTTGGGGTATAAGTGGATGTGGGCAAACGGGAGGGAAGTGGATCTGGAAAGAGACTTTGGTTAGGGCGATGGGCGCATGTTGCACTCACTGTGCAGATGATGTTTTGTTGAGTTGTACACTTGAAACCTGTATGGTTTTGTGAACCAATGTCACCTCAATAAGTTCAATAAAGAAATAAGACACAGAAAATATAGTATAATCAACACCTATTAATTAAGCTTTAAAGAATACTATATGGCTAGAAGAAATTAATATAAAAACAAAATGAAAATAGATGTCAGTTGAGAAGAACTTTAAAGTGAATAACTATTTCATTACACAGGTAAAGCACATACGACTTGGAACTGAATATGTGGAACTTGGAAATTGTCAAGCAAGTATACATGAAAGACTCAAGGGACATAACCTTGGGCCAATATGCACAAGTAGGAAACTATTTTATTCATGAACTAGTATAGACTCACTCTTCCACTATGACAAACAATTTTAAGAACTAGTGTTGATTTTGAATAAACCAAACATTATTAGCATTGGAACAGAAGAACCATGTCTTTGACTATTTAAAGAAACTCAGAGCCCCACTGCACATTATTCCAGGGGAAGAAACTTGGAGGACACTTTCACCTATTATTTTGAGAAAAACAAAGGAACTTTGTAATCCCTACACAAATGCATTGGCAACAATTAGAGTTTTACCTAAAAAATAAATGGGAAGTAGGTAAGTTAATTAGATAAACATTCCCATTTTACTTCTTTGTTTTGTTCATGTTGGGGATTTTTCAATAAAAAAGAATCCTTCAGTTAATTGATGTTTAAGATATAATTTTTAAACAATATAAGCAATTTATATGAGCTATGGAAGACAGGTGAGTATGTTCTTAAAGTAAATAAACAATCTTCATCCATGACTCATGTGCCGGGTGGGGCAAACATAGGTTTACAGGTGTATGTGAAATGCAGTGTTTATTCTTGTATTAGTATTTATTAATGCTTATATTATTTTTATATGAACAACTGTAAACCTAATTTTGCTATGCCCTGTGTAATTAATTCTTTTCATTTAGGTTTTGGATTCTGAATTTTCAAAGTCATTTTCCATAAGTAAACTCTATCCCTCCTACACCTGCAGTGGGATCAAGTCTCGTACTTCCCAGTTCCGAAACTGCTCACAACATGTCTTGGCATGCGCCTTACTGGGCAATACTGATGACACCTTGAATTGATCAAATCTTTACAATGTTCCCTTTTTAACATATGTAATAACTTTTTTTTAAAACTAAGGGAAGACAGACAGACAATATTAACACGATGTGCATCTCATAGACACAAAAGCACACAGTGAGAAACCAGTAACTTTTCCCATTGCACATTAAATTATTTTGCCTTAAAAATCTATGAGTCCAAAACTTGTTCAATGCACACCCCATATTGTTTTCTATGCCTGCAGCTCTTTTGGCTTTAGTCATCCTTGCATTGCATGATGACTCTATTATAGGCAAAGAACCAAAAAATAAACAAGTGAAAACTCACCATATTTCCTTTTCCTGTCTCTACAAAAAAAGGCTTCCCGCCCTGGCTGGCATAGCTCAGTGGATTGAGCGCCGGCTGGGAACCAGAGGGTCCGGGTTAGATTCCCAGTCAGGGCAAAGCCTGGGTTGCAAGCTGGGTCCCCAGTGAGGGCCATGTGAGAGGCAACCATGCATTGCTGTTTCTCTCCCTCTCTGTCTCCCTCCCTTCTCCTCTCTCTCAAAATAAATAAATAAAATATTAAAAAAAAGGCTTCCTCCTGGAATTTCCTTCATTTATTCTTGACTTAGACTTTCTGAATACAAAATCCTGCTCCTATTTGCCTCTCACCCTTTAAAAAATACCACTGTGAGTAATACAGTATAGGGAATATAGTTAACAATATTGTAATAACTGTGTATGGTGTCAGTTGGCTACTGGAAATATCAGGGGGGACACTTTGTAAAGCATATGATTGTCTAACTACTATGCCATACATCTGAAATGAATACAAATGATATTGAAAATAAACTATAATTAAAAATTAAACAATTAAAAAATTAAAAACAAATAAATTTTTAAAATTAAGGTGGATTTCATATTTGATTTATATTTCTGAGTAGAACAATACTGAGGTTTAACACTTTGATAAATAGAATAGATTGGAAAATCTTGGACAGTTAATTTCTAAAACAAACATCAGTTGTTATCAATCTTGATATCTTCATCCGTGTATGAAGAAATCCAAAGTTCAACATAGTTTGAAGGTTTCACAGCTCCTCAGGGCATAAAGGACTTGACATTTAGATGTGATTTCAAACTCAGAGCTTTTTATACAGTGTGATTTTATAAGAAAATAATCAATGAAACCATATGTATATAGAAAATTTTAAAATCTGTCCATAACAATTGGGGCCCATTATATGCATGTATGTGTACATATGTATTCTTAAACCCTTTGTTGGCATATAAAACTTATCCACATAGAAGTTAATGACTTCTCAGCAGGCCTACCCACTTTTCTTAAAACCATTTTGGAATTATCCATGACAACCTATCAAAAACTTGAACTTGTGTTATTTCTATTTTATGTTGTAAAAAGCTTTGGCTTGGGTGAAGATTAAGAGCAAAAGAGGTGGCACCAGAAGATTAGGCTGTTAGTGAGTTTTCACTACAAGATAAAAAGAACATGTGCTGAGAACCACCAACACCAGTCCTCACCATTGTCCCTACACACACCTAACGGTTAAGTGAAAAGGAAGGCAAAACTCCTCGCTACTCAGAAAAGAAACATGGTTATACCTATATCTTCGAACAAGTTTTAAAGGATTTATGATGAAAATTATAACACAGACCTGTTTAAATGAATGAAAATGTAATTGCAATCAGATTGAAGTGAATATTTGCATGTTCTGTATTGTTGAATTAGTAAAACTGTTACCTTTTGTGTATAATAAATTTGGTAATCACAGTAAAAAGCTTTTAGCATGTTATAAACTATTCATGTTTATAAAACATGTTATAAACTATGTTTTTTTCCCACCAAAATATATATACTTAAACTCTAACCCTGACGTGATGGTTTTTGGAGATGAGATTATCAGGTGTTAATTAGGGTTAGATGAGGTCATAGCGGGGATATCTCTGAGGAAGAAGGTTGGGAGCCTCATAGCAAGAGACACCGGAGAGCTCCCTCTCTCTCTGTGCCACATTGTGAAGAAGTCAGTGAGCACACAGGAGGACGGTAGCCACCTACGAGCCAAGGGAAGAAGAAGTCTCATGATGAAACCTACCTTACAGGCACCTTGCAAGGTCTCCCTAGCCTCCAGAACTCTAAGAAATAACTTTCTGTTGCTTATATCACCCAACCTATGGTATTTTGATAAGGCAGCCTGAGCTAACATGTATCACATCATCAATTGATAAGAAAATTTAAGACCTAAAAATTATGACTGTTCTTGGTTTGTTTCCAAATGCAGAAAAAAATTAAAAAGCATAAATTTTAAAATAACAAAAAAACTTGAAAGAGATGTTATCATTATTTTGTCTCTTTTTAATATTTTATTACGTATACACTTACATTCAAGTTACAACTTTTGTCTCACCTATCTCTTAATAAATCCATATTCAAGATTTTTAGTACTACATTGCATAAATTATAATAATTTAAAAGAATAAGAAATTCTTCTCTGTGTTTCTCCTAATTTCATTTGCTCTTTCAATTGCAAATATATTCTATTTATTTTATTTTTCTTTTTTTTTTTTAGATTTTTTATTTATTTATTTTTACAGAGAGGAGAAGAGAGGGAGAAAGAACAATGTATGGTTGCCTCTCACATGGCCCTTACTGGGGACCTGGCCTGCAACCCAGGCATGTGCCCCGACTGGGAATCGAACCGGGACCCTCTGGTTCCCAGCCCGCGCTCAATCCATTGAGCTACACCAGCCGGGCTATTTATTTTATTTTTCCATTGTTGTCTTACACTAGGCATTTGTGGCAATGTCACAAGTGTTTTCTATTTAAAACAAACAAGCAAACTGATAATAGATAAAAAATATACACAGATACATATATAAACAGACATTGAAAAGATAATGTCATTTTTTATATTTATCTCATGCTTTTTATATACACTCTTCTCTCAAATTTCAGACTAAAGTTCAACACCTGGAGGAGGCATTCCACTAAAAAGAATATTAATTCTCTAGTTTCACAGAGATCAGTTACACAATTTTAAGTGGAATAATCTATGTATGTCCTTTTAGCTGTGTTAGTAAAAGATGAAATTGGAAAATTTATTGAGTCACTTCTACTTTACAATTTCATAATAATATATCTAAGTATTTAGAAAAATGCAATAAATTTTAGTAATGAATTTCAAATTTTCTGAGAGTCTTATGTACTAAAACTAAAAAGATCTTGGAGTCACGTAAATAATACATTTATACTTGCAATTTATATTAACATTTATGTCCAAGGAGAAGAACAGTTATGTTAATCAGTATATAAAGGAAAACCATTGATTTCTGCCTATTTTAAGAACTAAATATATAATACATTATTCTCAATAACAGCCGCAAATGTGTATAACAAAAAAGAAACTTAGTCCTGATTTAGCCTAGCAGGGTTTTATCTCTTCCAAGCGGTGACTAGCTCACAGCACGCATTGGTTCAATGTATCAAAAATATAGAAGCTCAAGGATCTGTGATCCTCAATACCCACTCTAGTAGATGCCTAAGGGCTGACTCAGTTTCAAAGAGCCAAAATAATTCCCTGGAAGGAGGAAAGAAAAAAGGCAGAGGACAAAGACAAGGGCCAGCTGAGTTCACCCCTTTCTTCAGAGCTTTCATGTAAATAATACTAAATGGTTTTAATTGCAGTGTGCTGACCAGGACTGTGTCTAACAGTCATATCCTGGCGTTAAGGAAAATGGGTTTGTAGGTGAGGCCATCAGCTCTTGTTGTCACCCGCCCAATCGAGGCTGATCAGCTAGAGAGAAGAATGGATTGGTGATTGTGTAGGTAACTCCTATCACGAATCCTTTCTTACCACAGTGCTACGAAACTGCACATCTTATGGGAAAAGGGAATTGGAAAACTCATAAATATGTGGACACTAAACAATACATGCATGACTAAAGAATTGGTCAAAGAATAAATCAAAAAGAAGTAAAAATATCTTGAAACAAATGAAAATGAAAGCAAAACAAACCAAACTTGAGATGCCACAAAAGCAGTTCTATTATGAACTATTATGAACACATTATGCCAACAAATTGGTTAACCATTTCTAAAAGTACACATAGACATTTTAGCAGTTATAAAGTGGCAGCTATAGTTTATATGATATTTTTTTCAGAATTTGTTATTATTTTCTCACCACTTTTCTAGCCTTTCTGAAGGCAATGTCATGTGTGTAAAGCTTTTGTTACAAAAACACCCCCACTCAGTGGACCCGTATCTATTTCAGGTAGCTCTTTCTGCACAAACGTCCGCTCCAAAATTTATGGACTTATGACAACAGCCACTTACTTACTCATGATTTTGTGGATCTGAAATTTGGTCTGAACTCAACTGGGCAGGTCTTCTAGGATCAGTCCTATGTTAGTAGTCAGCTATCAATGACCTAGGAGGCTCTCCTTGCTGGATTGAGTGGCTCCCAGCCAAGCAGCTGGATGATTCTTCCAGCCTGGAGTGGACTAGTCTCAGCTGACCTCATGTACCCATCTGCTAGCGAATTGGCTTTGAATAGCTGATTGAGATAGCTTTGCCTGGGACAGGAGCTTCACTCCGTGTAGTATCTTATGTGCCAGGCCTGTTCACATGTTAACCATCAAGTACCAAGACCAGCAAGAGTAGAAGCTACAAAAAACCTCTTCAGATCTAAACTTGGAACTAGCACAGTGGCACTTCTGCTAAGTCCTATTAGTCAAAACAAGTCAGAAGCCTAGCTCAGACTCAAGGATTGGGGAAAGGAATTGCACTTCTGCATAAAAAGAATGAAAGCGATGTGGCCACTTGGCAAGCTATGTATGGTTTCAAAAGAAAATAATTGACTTAGCTTGAATTTTTCCAAAATGCAGAGCCTAAGGAAAAGACTAGCATGTAGATAGTTTATTCTCAAAATATTCCTTAAGAGTTAGCAATTAAAACCATTGTGTGAAGAAAAAAATGACAGAAACTAACCAAGGATGCATCGGCGAACAGGTCATTGCTGCAGATGACTGGGGCCACCGCTTGGTTAAGTTGACAGCAGTGTGCCATCGCCTGCTGTGACCAGCCTGAAGTTTCCAGGGGCCATGCAGGTAAGGTCAAAGAAACTACAGACGCCATCGCCGTCGAATCCTGTGAGTGTCTGAAATGTGCTATAAATCCAATTCTTCTGAGAAGCACATTTGTTTTTTGATTAACTGCCTGGTACATGCGGGAAAATCACTCGGACGTTTCTGCAGTGATGGTTCCGACGCCCATGACTAGAGGAACGGTGTGAGGCTTTTGACATTCATACTGGCCGACCAGGAAATTTGTGCGGGGTGAGTCTCTGAACCCGCTGAACCCCTCGGCCAGATGCCACGTAATGCATGGCCCTCGGGAACCTCCACTCCTGCTGAAACCAGGACGGCGTATTGGGTCCCTTCGTAATAACAGCATCAGTCACACCCTGTACTCAATAACCCTAAAAAGGCCTAAGTATTACCCCTTCCCCAATATATAGTTAGACAGGCAATCTGCCATTCATCACTTTGGAAAACTATTTGGGTAATAAGTGCCTTAGGTATATATTTATTATTAAAATTTACTACAGGGTTCTTATTTAAGGGGACCCTTCTTAAAGTCAAATTAATGTGCTTTGAGAATGAGAATTGGATCAAAACTGGAGCTCGACGAGGAGATTAAAAGTTTCCACTGTGAGGGCCCAAAGCTGCCTTCTGCTCGCCAGCTATTTTACTGGTTATGTCGTTAATTACCCTAGGTTGACAACCACTTTACTCTTAAGAGTACAGTGATATATTAGCCATGATGCATACAACTGCATGTTAAAGAAACGTGGTTGCAGTGCCGACTTGGCTGCCCACTACTTTAATTATATCCTTCCCATCACTGATATTCACGTGACTACACCTGGCTTCGAATATTCCAGAATTCCAACATCCTCGGTGGTGCTAAGGAGGCGGTTATGTGACAGCATCTCCTAGTGTCCACCATGGTGCGTGCAGCACCACCCACGCTAGCCTTCTTCACCATGAGGTTTCCTACTTACTCGTGGAATGAAATGTGTTACGTGTTATGGGGGAACCAAACCAGGGTATAGAGTCTCTGATCTAAAACAATAAATTTATTAAAGGTCTCTGCCCTCATGAATCTTGAGACATCTCTCCAGTTCCGAGACACAGTGATTTGGGCATCTGTCCTATAGGCTGCTGGTGTGCCCACATTTCACAGAGCCTTCCCTGCAGCACATTAGCACTGCTTCCAAGAGTCCTCGCCAGGACTTTAAACTCTGATTCAGGGGACAGTGCTCTCAGATCGAAAATTTGTCTTCATTTCTAGCCCTTTATTAAAATCTTCCTGATACAATACCCCCAGGAGCTACTCCCACCTGTATTCCCAAGTTCCTAGTATGCTTTCAGTGAAGTTTTGCAATTCTTTCTGGGTAACGGCTATTGAATTCTGGAGAAAAGCTTATGTTTCCTTGCTCGAGTTACTCTGCAACATCTCTCTGGTTATTCTCTGGCAGGCAATGAGCAGTGAGAGGCGCTGCTTTGAAGAGGAAAATCAGAACATATGAGACACCTTCATGAATTAAAGTCTCTATAGTGTCTCCTCGAGCTGGGGGAGGAACATTTTTCTACTGACCTGGAATGTTCAGGAAATGGAGATTCTCAAACTTGTCTACACAAAGGTCCAAAATTTCTTAGGGTATTGCTTTTTCTCTATCAAGTTCATAATTTTGGCATAGGAGATCCATAGAGACTGTTCATAAGTCTCTCTTGTAACTATTGATAATAAGTATAATCAAGTATTATATATTTGAGAGTTGCTAGGAAAAATTATAACTATGTATGCTAATAAATATTAACTAGCCTTATTGTGGTAATCATTTCATAACATATACAAATATCAAATCATTTATTGTACAGCTGAAACTAATACATTATATATCAATTATACCTCAATAAAATTAAATAAAGAAGAAAACAAGCAGATATATGTTAATTAACTCAATGACTCAAACATTTCATTTTCATCTATCCATTCTCAGGAAGATACAATAGAATATGTTTCACAAAATGAGGACATCCAAGAAAAACAAAGATGCCATCCTTGAAATGGGAGAACCAGCATGGAAAGAGAGCAAGGGAATTCTTTAAGGCAGCCAGTGGTTCAACCTTTTTGGAACAAGGGACCATTTTCCTGGAAGACAGCTTTCCCACAGGCTGGGGTGCAGATGGTTTTGGGATGATTCAAGAGCATTCATTCAAGCTCACCTCCTGCTGTGCAACACAGTCACTAAGAGGCCTGACGGGCACAGGTCAGCAGCCGGGAGGTTGGGGATGCCTGCTTTAAGGGGATTGTAAAGGGAAGTTCTAGGACAAGTGCTCTGCAGCTGGCCTAGAGTCCAGGTCCAATTTGGAGAAGGACAGAGGTTTGATCCTGACTAGATCAATGAGACACAATAATAATGTCAGGCGATTGGGGGACTATATATAATAAGTAATTTATAAAACTATTCAAATGAAATATTAGCAACTATTGTCTCAAAAATTGTTATAAGAAATAACAAAATTGTACACAGATGACTGAATATCAAACAATATTTACAGTTATAGTAATGCAAATGTTGAATATTTATAAAGGCAAGAATATGGCACAAGTATATTAGAAATAGGACAGAAAAAGTGTATGTTTGAGGGGAGCAGTGAGGAAAGTCAAGTTCTCATGTTTTTCCATAGAAAATCAATAATTAATATCTAGAAATGAAAATAAAAAGTACATATCAGAATGTGACTGTATATATCAGAAGAATCAGCTAACAATATAAACTATATTTACCTTGGAACAGTAGGAATCCGCTGAGGAGAGTTGAGGCAGGGGATTGGTCTTTATATTTGTAAGACTTAGAAAAATATTGCAAAGTTATGTGTATTATTATTGTGATGTATTCAAATTCCAAAATCAGAAACTAAATGACAAAAGGGAAAGGAACAGCAAGAGTACAGCTTTGTTTCAGTAAATAACACAGCATTGCTATAGCTCCACAGAATGTCCATTCTATAATCAACCAGATTCCAAAAATAACATCCATTGCTTGGTAATAAAACCCATAAAATGTTAGTGTTGAAGAATTTCAAGTATATGACAGATGTGTTTTATTCTTGACTATGACACCTACTAGCTGTGTGGCCTTGAATATATTGCTTAGTCTCAAGAATCTGAGTTTCCTCACCTGTGTATAAGGATTAGAACTGGTGTGAGGATTTAATAAAGTAATCCATTTAAGCATCCACCATTCTTCCTGACACTCAGTAGCTCATGAGAAAACACAGATATTTGTCATGGTATAGGAATCAGTTTTTAAATTGTCAAAATAATATAATCTATCAGTGAAGTTACTATACTCATTATAGTTATTGAATTAGAGTTGATAACAATCACAAATACAAATAATTACATTGAAAGGGTCTCATAATTTCCCAAACTTACATCATTCACTGCATTCCTCATTTTGATGCTTTTAATTAAGTAAGGCTTTGGTCCATGCATGCGAATAACAGGAAAAATATAATTATTTTAGGTAATTCTTTGTAAAATAATGAGTATTTTAATACTTTTTTCAATTCGTAAAAGACATACTATCTAAATTTATAATATAGAAGCTTTAGATTATAATATCTCATAATATCTTTATATTTTTTTCTAAACAAATTGATGTTTCCTTTGTGCCGTGTTGTTACTTTATATGGGTATCATCCATCAGCGTTCAGCAGGGTCAAAAAGAAATAGAGCTGTGGGCTTTGGACTGCTCAATGCAAATGAGAGATAAGCAGGAAAAAATATGTTCAATGTCAATGCTCCAGTATGAGTTAGAAGCTAGAAACATAAAAACTCCAGCAGGAGATGTAATATATGGAAAATGTTTTGCCTAACCCTACTTTCTGACAGAGAATGATGGTTCTCTTCCGTGTGATGTTATAAACTGCTTATCTCAGCTGCAGGGCTGACACCGCTTTCCATGAAACAGACGGTGGTGAATCATAGTTAATCAAAAGCTGCAACTGCTTTAAACGTACGGAAGTGTGGTTTGTTTGCCTCTCAATAAGAACACTGCAACAAACATGCATTTCCCTTTTCAGTAACTTCTGAGTGAAGCTATTTTAAAGTGTGTTTAGTCAAGGCCAAAGTTTCATTATTTCTTCGTCAAAGTGCCCTCTATTATACTCATTCCCAAGAGACCAATGGATCTTAGCTACACAAAGCAAATAATTGGTTATTTATATTTTACATCTATGAAATATGCTAATTTTGCAAGTATTATGGTAAGTTTTAAAAGTATTTTTATGGATATTTTGTTTAGAGGAATACACAGAATTTTGAGCAAAAATTATTTCTCTTTATTGTTACATATCATCTGAATAATTTTCCAACATTTTAAATATCACCTTGAGAGAGATTACAGGAGTAAGAAGAGTACTAAAAGTACTCTTTAGCTAAAATAATTTATATTTTTAAAGGATGGACATAAAAAATACATTGCCAACTAAAAGAAATCACGGTGAGCCAACGAGAAGAAAGATTTTAGTGGTGATAGAAGCAATATGAAGAAATGCTAAAGGAATCAAAACTAGAAGTTAACAACCATCAGGGGAATTAGTTCTGGAATGGACATTATCCACCTGTGCATGTATACATTCAAACATATCGTATACATTTACTTATGATGAAATCAAAAATTACTAAAAATGTGGCACTACTAGGGCAAAAAATCTATTTGAATATGAATCACAAATTCATCACTGATGATTTAGATCCTTGGGTCATGTATTTAACATATTATCTGTAAAATGTTAATGATTTAAGTCGTATCTTGTACGATTGGTTATAAAGAGACAGTTTATGTAAGTAAAATAGCATAATACCTTGCCAAAGGTAAGTACCCAACAATCATATCTCCCTTGCTTTCCCCACTTTTATCAACCCCTAGAATTGCCTTGAGAATATAGCATATACTGACTGTATATTTAAAATACTTTAAAAATATTTTAATATAGTTTAAATATGAGAAGAAAAGAAACCTACCTTAGCCAACAGATCTGTACA
Organism: Micronycteris hirsuta; assembly: GCA_004026765.1. Classification (NCBI taxonomy): domain Eukaryota; kingdom Metazoa; phylum Chordata; class Mammalia; order Chiroptera; family Phyllostomidae; genus Micronycteris; species Micronycteris hirsuta. The sequence continues at coordinate 52,315 of PVJI01006184.1, forward strand.
ATGTTAAACTTCCATCTATATCAATGAATGGTTCTCAACCCAGGATAGTTTATCTCAAGGGAATTTGGAAATTATTGAAAGCATTTTGGATTATAATAACTGTGGAAGTGCTATTAGTATCTGTTGAGCAGAGGACAGCAATTCTGTTAAACATCTTAAAATACACAAAATGCAAAGGAGAGCTCTCCCTCTCAAAGAATTATCCAGCTCAAAAAGTTGAGGTTGAGAAAATCTGATCTGTTTAATGAGAATAGTCCCTCATGTTTAATAAAAATTTTTAGATGTATGTAGAAATCGTCCATTTTTTTCTTTCAGAATAAGAGTTGCCTTATAAATTTTAGGATTGAAGAAGACAAAAATGGCAAAAACACAGTGTAAGGCAGAAATAAGAGCTCATATTTTTCTTACTGAAAGACATAGGTTTGCATAACTGATTCCAGCAACTACAGTCTATGAGGAAAGTATGCAAATTAACCCTAATGTCTCTGACCATCAATTTCCTCAGCTAAAAAATAGGAATAATAATGCCTTCCTTTTAGGGCTATGGAAATTAAATCAAACAACATATATAAAATTTCTCTGAATATATGACAAAAGAGATGCTCAAAAAATAAACACTTTGATTATATAGTGATAAAGCCAATAATAAACTGTACTTAGAATAAATTTATTCTCTTAACCAAAATGATTTGAATTTAAATTCAGCATGTAGGTTTGCATTCTGACCTCAGAAGCCCAATGTTTACACATTTTTACAATAGATCAAAGGGCAATGTAAATATATCGATAACTGGTCTCAATGTCTTGTCAACCGTCCAAAGTTTTTCTTTTTTTTCCTGGCCTTTTTCTATAGCTATTTTAAGTACATGTAACCATTACGAATCTTCAAGATTAATGTTGTGTAAAATCTTCAGCATGAATAACTTTCTTCATTCTGATTTTCAATTACTACATTCATTCAAAATAAACTAATATTTTGACTTAAAAGAAACAACAAGGGAAATAAGGAGAATTCACTAAGGAACAGCCATGTATTGTAAAAAAAATTCCCAAAAGTCAAATCCCAGTAAACAAGAACTGATTACAAGAAGGTCAAGCAATTTAATTGTTTTTACTTTTTATTCTTGTTCAATCACAGCTGTCCCCATTACTCCCCCCTGCCCTTCCCACTCCCACTGCCCACCTTCAACCCTCCCCACCCCGTTGTCTTTGACCATGTGTCCTTTATACATGTTTCTCGATGACCCTTTTGCTGAATAAATCTAATGTCAAAATTTAAATCCATGAAGTATTTTGGAATCTTTAAAGCTTTAAATTGTTCTTACAGACTATGAGTCATAATTACATATTCGATCCCAAGGAATGCAATGGAGTCAGCGGATCTAAGGTATATTACTAGGAATTTCCAATGATACTTGATCACTAATAAATAGAAAATATAGATAATTGCTATTTCAGAATCCAAATACTAGTCAAAATTCTATACGATTATTATTATCTTACATTATTATTGCATTATATGCCTGATAACAGGCACATTGTAAGATATTAACATTTAACCTAAGTAGAGTAAAAATTGACTTTTTTCCTGTGACTTCCTGGTACCATTAGAAATTATGTTTGAAATGACTAGACAAGTTTATTTGTTTATTAAGGGTCTATTGTATAAAGTGGAATACTTTTTTATGGGTTAAAATTGGCTTAAGTAAAATTTCAATAAGATTTTGAAGTATACATAGCAGAAAATTCTTATAACTTTTGGTACAGGAAAAATAAAACTTACATCTACCTTGAAAATAACTACAAACTGAAGTGGAAAAAGTAACATATGGCAATAGACAGCATTGCTTTAATGCTACCAATTGATTCGATAAAGCTAAATGCTATAGAAGTTCTGAAGAGAGCTAAAAAGGATCTTTATTAGATAAACTAAACAGAAAGTCTTCTTTAAATTTTGATCTCTTGTAAAAGAGATGACAGGCAGGCAATAATTTGCTCTTTTGTTTGACAATAACATTCATAGATAATTTAATAGAGATTGCTTCAGATTTTTCCAGAGTTTAGGGACTGCAAATTAAAAATTCCAAAGAAGTGAAAAATAGTCATGAGAGTTTTAAAAAGAAAGGAGAGCTGGAATAATATCAAACTTTGTTATCTTCACGTAAACATGTTGCTGGTAAACAGGTTTTATAAAATTCTGAGAGATTGTTCTGTGTATAAAATTACTCTGGCAAAGTATCAAATAAATTTAAAAGCAAAATAAATACTTTCTTAGAAGTTCAATATCTCAGAAAATTCAACCGCTAGACATTCTTTTAGGGTAAGCAAAAACATTAGGGTGAGCATACTGTAGCAAAGCAAACAAAAGCCATTGAATCTGGAAAAAGATTATGCGACAAAAGAAATATAGATGAAAAACTGGTGTTTCCAATTTTGTATACTTTGAATTGAAGATTAATTATTATTTTGCATAAAGCACAATAAATGTTACATCTTGGCATTATGCAAGGCAAAATAAAACAAAACCAACAAATAAAGACAGAAAACAAAAGGCGGCCCTCCAAAGGCCTTGGTCATCCACCACAGCAAAAGTGAAGGGCCTGCAGCTTCCGCCTCACAATATGGAGAGCTAGAAGGGGCACTGCCTGCATCTTACAGTGAAAAAGAGCTGGATTAATGTCAAATTTATAACTTGTTTTGAAATCTCTAAGTTACTGAGATCAACCAACGTGCATCAAGCATCAAGAGAGTGCGTACGGGGAGGATGACACGCAAGGACACAGTGAGCACTCACCTTGGGTTCATGGAACTGGACACCGGTAAGAAGAGTTCAGCTAGAATAGTCGGCGCATTGGTGAGGACCGAGTGCAGATTGTGCAACAGCTGAAATCTCTGGGAGGCCAAGAAATTAGGGGCCCATACATTTTTCAAGTTCCTATTCCATTAGTGGCCCCAGGTGCTCACCAAAAAGATTGAAAACAGACCCCCAAAAGTGAGGCACTCTCAAGGGAAGAGAACAGCTATGTGAGAGGGCAAGAAATTCCATAAAGACATTTTCCTCTGCCAGTGCTGTCACAAACTTGATCACTTAAACATTGTTTTTTCCTTAGAGCTCTGGAGGCGAGAAGCACTGAGATCCAAGTTTGAGCAAGGTTGCTTCCTTCTGTTGACTGGAAGACAGAACACCTTTTATGCCTCCCTTTTGGCGTCTGGCAGTTGTACTCATTGTCCTGTAGACACATCACTCCAATCTCTGCCTTTGTGTTCACGTGGGATTCCACTTTCACACATCTCTGTATCTGTGTCTAAATATTTCCTTTTAAAAAAGAATGTAGATCACACTGAATTAAGGCTCACTCTGACGACCTCATTTTAACTGTTTACTTCTGTAAAGATCCTATCTCCAATGGCACATTCTGAAATAATGGGAGTAGAACTACAACACACATTTGGGGGGACAAATATTAACTTATAGCATTCCCTGTCTGTGCAAGACTTCATCTGTGAAAAGGGCAAGAAGAATGGTTGCCCTTAGGGCACAGGTGAAATTCATTATAGCTGTGAAAGGGAACAATGAAAAACATTCCACTTATGAATGAAACAATATTCTGTGCTGAGCCCAGAACTACTGCTGACAGAGAGAAACAATAGAACTGAGAAGACCACACCTCCTCTACCCAATGACACAGAGCATGGCCACGACTGAGGCTTGCTCAGAAAAGCAGCACGCGCATCCCACACAGCAGTCTAACAAGCTACAAGTAACAAGTAATAGCAGACTACTTCTGAGAGTGGCAGGAGAGGAACATGAGTGTGTGTGTGATCTAAACCTCAGAATCAAACACATTTCTCTGGTAAACCATCCCCCACACTAAACATAGCTACTGCTACAAAAATTTGAAATCTGATTTGTAATGAGGGTAACCATAGCAACAGTAATAACAGACCAAACCAAATCCTAAATATATTAAATCAAACCCCACTCTAACTAGCAGAAGGAAAGTGTACACATATCCAGACATGAAAACTACCTCAATCTCTGCTATCCTAATGAAATGTATGCCTTTCATCAAAAAATGAGAAGGTATTTTTAAAAAATCAAGAAAAAAACACAGTCTGAAGGGGCAAAATGACCATACAAATGAGACTCAGATATGACAAAAATGTCATAGAATCTGACAGAAATGTCACAGAATCTGACAGAAAATTTCATACAACTATAATTCATAAATTTAAGACACTAATACAAAGGTAAACAGCACACTATGTCAGTTAACAGACAAGCATCCTAAAAATCAATGGTATTTATGTACCCTAGCAATGAACAATTGGAATTTAAATATTTTTAAAAATAGCATTTACAATAACACTAAAGATAAAAAGAAATGAAGGAAGGAAGTTGTAGGTAAATTGTGTCATTTCAAAAATTCATATATTGAAACCCTAGCTCTCAGTAATGCAGAATGCGACTATGCGTGGGGTCATGGGCTTTAAGGAGGTATTAAGTTGCAACAAGGACTTTAGGGTGGACCCTTATTCACTCGGACTGTGGTTCCTATAAAAGGAGGAAGTAAGGATACAGGGATAGACGCCAGTAATGAAAACTCACAAAGGAAAATGATGTGAGGATCAACAAGAAGGCGGCCGTCTGCAGACTGAGGAGAGAGACCTAAGAAGAAACCAAAACTGCTGACAACTTTGATAATGTATTTCTAGCCTCCAGAATCATGAGAGAACAATTCCTGTTATTTAAGCCTCCTAGTGTGTGCTCTTTGCTTTGTTTGTTTAAAGTTTTGCTTGCTTGTTTGTTTTTATGTCGATCTTAGAAAACTAATATGGAAAGGAACTCTTATCTTTTTTGACAGCATAGATGGACCTGGAGATTATTATGCTAAGTGAAATAAGCCAGTCAGAGAAAGACAAATACCATAACATCTCACTTATATGTGGAATCTAATGAACAAAATCAATTGATGAATAAAATAGAAACAGAGGCATAGATACATGGAACAGACTGAGAGCTGTCCGAGAGGAGACGGAAGGGGGCACTGGATGAAAGAAGGTGGAGGGATTAGCTAAAGCACATGTGTGCATAACTCATAGACACAGAAAGCAGTGTGGTGATGGCCTGGGGGCAGAGGGGGCGAGGGCTGGGTGGAGGTGAGCAAAGGGGGAAAATGAAGATATCTGTAATAGTGTAAACAATAAAAATGAAGTTAAAAAATAAAATCAAGGGAATGCTGAGATATAAATCCAACAGATTATCTCTTGAGCATAAATATGCTAAAATTATGAAATACTAAGGAAGAAATCAGAATACCGACCTTAATGGAGAAAGATGATACGGTGTACATGGCCTGAAAGCCTCAATATTATCAAGAGGACATTTCTACCCAATTTGATCTATAGATTCAACACAATCTCAAATAAAATTCCATTTGTATATTATAGGTATTAACAAGGTTGTAAACTTTTACAGAAAATAAAAAATGCTAAAATTGTCAATATAATTTTGATGAAGGAAACCAAAGTTGTAGGATTCCACTACCTGATTCCAAGATGTATACATTTATCAAAGAGACAGAATAAGAATCCAGATAACACACACAGCCAACTAATTGTTAACAAAAGTGCAACGAGAGTAGAAAGTATAGCTTTTTCAACATGTGGCGCTGGAATAATTGGCTGTCTACATGCCAAAATATTAGTCTGGATGCATTGTGTTTAATACAAAACAACCTCAAAATAGGTCATAGACCTAAGTGTAACACTCAAAACTATAAAAATCACAGGAGAAAACCAGCATGACCTTGGCTTAGGGGAAGACTGTTTGAGTGCAATGCTATGAGCATAATCCGTACAACAAAAACTTGAAACATTGAACTAGGATATTTTTTAAATAGCAAAAGCCAAGTGTGGCTGAGGATGCAGAGCAATGGGGAACTGCAAAGTGGAAGGCAAAAAAAATGTTTTGTTTAAAATTAAATTTTAAACAGTTTTACATAGGCTCGTTATATGACCCAGCATTACCATCGGCATTTTTACTCAAGAGAAATGAAAATTTATGTTCATATAAAACTCTGTCTGCCAATGTTTCCAGAAGCTTTATTCATAATTGCCAAATTACCAAAGTCTTACATTTGGTAAATGGGTAAGCAAACAGTGATGCATTTGTGAGAATGGAATTCTATTCAATAATAACGAATAAACTAATGATTTACACAGCAACATTAGATAAAACAAACAAATTTTGCTGAGGACAAAAAGTAAATTCCAAAAGCTATACATAGTATTATCTGATTGATATGTTATTCTGACTAAGACAAAATTGTAAGGAGGAAGACAAAATCTGCTGGGTGACGATGAAGTCTGTCTCTGAAGGCTAATGCAGGGGACCGTATTGAGTAAAGGGGCATTTGCTCTGTGTGGAACGGTAGCAGCGGAATCATGACGTTACGCATTTCTCAAAACCCACAGGACAGTACACCACAAAAACGAATTCTGCCATATACTCATGGAACGCAAACTTTGTAAATGAATCTAACTGAAAAACAAAGTCATCACTTAACAACACTGAAAACATGGGGGGAAAAGAGCTGCTCTAACTTGGGAGAACTATGCTCTCGTGGGACAAAAACCAAAATAAAAAGAACTTTACTTAAATACATTATGGTTACAAAATTTGTTCCCACAAGAGGATAGCTTAAGAATTATATTTGAACATTAACTTTAAACAAATAAATTAATATACTGTAGATAACGAGAGGCCTGTTTGTGACAGACTTCAGATGATGAAACAAGGAGTTTTTCCTGCTCCAAGTGACTGGATATTTTAATTATTTATTGAAGTACCTTAATTCAACTGAGTATAGCTAGAAAAGACATAATTTTTAATCAAGAGGTAGAAAAAAACTTTACTGAACTAGTTTACAATTTGAGTGGACATGAAAAAATGTATTTTATTATTTATCCTGTGAAGTGTGCCTGTTTAAGTGACTACTATTTAATCATTTAGTGTTTATATTAATACAAATACTATTTATACAATCTTAATTAAAATAGCCATTGCTTATAATAGAAAATGAAAAATAAGTAACTGCATAGAAAATGGGATTTTTAAAAATGTATGTTAACTGGTATATTCTGCACTAATGAAAATTGTTTAATTTAAAATACCCCTAAAATGAATGGGCACATAATAGAAGTTCATTAAGACATACTCATTAAATGATGGATCACATTCCTTGGGAAATACTGAAAGGAGTCCAGGTATTCCTTGGAAAGGTGACCGGCATCACCTTGGCAAAGATTCGTCTAGTTTCCTCCCGTTGCCATTGTGTAACTTACAGAAGGGAGGTTCTACCAGGTAAAGAAAGGAGAGAAAAGAATTTCAGGCCAAGGCAAGAGTTCTGTAAGGAGGCAATATACAAAAGCATGATTGTAGAGTGGAAAATAACTCAATGAACCAGGACTTGGGGCTACAGAAGCGAAGCAGAAAGAGCTAATCTTTAAAAAGTGAGCAATTTGAAAAGTGCCACAAAAAGTGGAGATGAAATAATTGTATCTATTTAGGAGGAAATTGAACACAAAAGGCATATGGGATTAGAGTGAAAGTAGACACTGAGTGCCACTCAAGGTTAACAAGCTGCTAGATTTTCCAAGATGATGAAATCATGAAGAAAACAAAGTCTTTGTACATAAAGAATAGAAATGTGGAATCAAGGTTCAAAGTAAAGGTCAAAGAAAAATAGGTGTCATCTGTGACCGAGGCAATACAAATAGCTGTCATCAGCCAGGGCATTTATGGGTGTAATGGGAGAATAGAAGGCAGAACTTTTGAAAATAACAGCATAGGAACCACTGACAGGAAAAGAGAAGACAGGAAGAGGATTATTAAGAAAAAAAGTTAAAAAAGCAGGCAGCACAAGCCGAATGAACATCAGGAAGGTCAAATTTAGCTAAAAGATTAAGCAGAGGGAAGACAGAACAAGTCTTTGGACTTGGCAATTCAAAGCTCGCATGTAATTTTAAAGGAAATGTTTTCAGGGATTTAATTTCCTCAATTTAGACAATGGGACTAGTTGAAGTTTAATATTCTTCCAGCAATAACAATACTGTTATCCTGGATCTAGTTCTAAATCTGACTTGAGATATGGAATACCTTAATTATGTTGTTTTTTTTCCTTTAATTGCAGAAAAGATTTATTTGAACACTCATTCACTATAACCACAATTGACCATATGTGCGAGTCTGTAGATATGTATCCTCCAAATGTTTAGTTTATATAAAATTATTTAGGGGTTTGTCTTGAAGTTAAAATCACATCATTACTCTGTTCTTATTAAAATGATTTCATCTAATAGGCTACTTGATATTTAAAATTCTTTTATTTTCATTGTAAGCTAGAGATTCATAAGAAATAAGAAATATAGTTAAACTTAACATAATGTTGAAAACTTTCCTTTTTTTCCCTAACAGTATTCAATTGTATAGAAACAATTTTCAACCAAAAAAAAGTACATCATTTCCAAAATTATATCTATGTAGTTGTCATGTTTTTGATAACACTGGAACTATTTATTATTTAAGAAATAATTCACTCTATTGCGTAAAGAATAAGTTATGTCATTCTCTATATATAAATAATCTAATGCCTCCTAGTCAATTCATTTCAACAATTGATAGTCAATTTTCAGTCATTGACAGTTGACTATAATTACTTATTAGTTCCATTTATTATTGTGAAAAGCATAAGATATGAAATACTTAGCATATTCAATGTTAAAATGGAGTTTAAATATTCCATATAGAAAAACTCTGAGAATTAGGAGGTGTTTTTATTCTTGGGATGATTATATTATGAGATCTGTCCAGGTAAAGTCGAACCATTGCTAATATAATGAGAATGGTTTGTGTGACATTGATGTAACCTGACAGCCAAGGAGAGTGGACTGGAATGTGCATGCACAAACAATGGACTTCACTGTACCAGTCAGTGGGCATGGTAGATGTCATTGAGAGAGTATGTGTACTGTGTGGTCATCACATTCAAAATGACTGAGCAAGTAGAACAATGACTCTGCATCAATTTTTTTAAAGATTTTATTTATTTATTTTTAAAGAGGAGAAGGGGAGGAGAAAGAGAGGCAGAGAAACATTAATGTGTGGTTGCTTCTCACACATCCCCCACCGGGGGACCTGACCTGTAACCCAGGCATGTGCCCTGACTGGGAATCAAACCAGTAATCCTTTGGTTCTCAGGCTGGTGCTCAATTAACTGAGTCACACCAGCCAGGGCTGCATCAGATTTTGCATGAAGCCTGAATATCCCCCCACAGAAGCTATTTGAATGAGTCAGAAGGCTTTGGGGGATGATGCAATGAATGATTGGCAGCTTCACCATGGCAATATGTCAGCTCCTGCATCACGTCTGATGGTGAGATTTTCTTCAAAACATTGAATCATCCAGGTGACTCAGCCCCCCCTAGAGCCCAGATTTAGCGTTCTGAGACTTCTGCCCTTTCCCTAAACTAAAATCGCTGCTGAAAGGGAAGAGATTTCAGGCCCTGGATGAAATTCAGGAAAATACGATGGGGCAGCTGATGGCCATTGGGAAAACTGTGAGATCTCAAGATGCCTACTTTAAAGGAGATGGAGGCATCATTGTCCTGTGTACAATGTTTCTTGTATTTATATCTTCTTCAACATATGTTTCTATTTGGCATGGCTGGATACTTTCTGGACATACTTTTCTGGAGCAATTGCTTTTGGGACTTTGTAACGCATTCCTCTTCTTTATGTGTATGATTTTAATAGGTTATCCTACTAAAAATAAATAAATGTTTTAAATTATAAAACCCAAAGGATTCCCAAGAACTATGGTATTATTTCCTGCAGTCATCACAATTGAAGAATTAAGAAATTCATAATGTTTTTCTATCATCTTTGAAGTATGATGATTTTTATAATTGTATATCTAATAAATATAGTGCCTTGTGGAGACAATATATGAAAGGTGCCTTGTACCATTTTAGCTAAAACGATTATAAACATTTCAACTCAGAAAACGAGATTAAAATGCAAATTTAGCTTTACTGAGATACAAAAGTAAATATGTAATATTGCTTTAAACACCAGTAAAAAAAAAGGACAAAAATTTTAAAGTTTTGAAACCTCATGTAAACCAATAGCATCACTTGAAATAACATTCTGGGAATCCTAGAAGTGACTTGCTATATCTCTTTTTAATATTATGGTTTTCATCTATAAAAATCTGTTAAAATTGTGCAAATACACCCCAAAGTTAAAGGTTTGCTATTTTAACATGATTACTTTTAGTGCTATTTTTCTTTAGTTTAAATTTTAAATAAATTGAATTATACATCTGAAGATAAAACTATTTCATATCATTTTGATGTGTGTATATACAAACATCAAAGAGATTTTTAGAACACATCTGAGGCAATGTTGTATGCTAGGAAGAATGTTAGATTTGTCTGAGGAACTACTTTTTCTACAACTGAATGTCACCGTACTCTCTCAGAATTTATCCACACTTTCTGAGTATTTCTGTGTTATTCATAAAGGTATTCATGATAGATCAGATAGTTCTGTATTAAATATCAAAATAAGATCATATTTTTAAAATATCTGTATTTATTCATTTTTAGAGAGGGGAAGGGAGGGAGAAGGAGAGGGAGAGAAACATCAATGTGTGGTTGCCTCTTACGCACCCCCAACTGGGGAGCTGGCCGGCAACCCAGGCGTGTGCCCTAGACTGGGAATTGAACTGGCAACTGTTTGGTTCACAGGCCTGCACACAATCCACTAAGCCACACCAGCCAAGGCCAAAATAAGATCATATTTAATCATGCTTTGTAAAGTACAAAGTATCATTTAAGTACTAACTTTTTATTATTCCATCCTCATTTTTACCCAAATCCAGCATATGGTCTTTTACATACAATAGATGTACCTGAAAGTTTGGAATTTCTGGCAATATATAGCTATCAACTGGTGAGTGAACAGCAATCTATCCAGAATTCAGGCTCAAAAATAAACAAACAAAAATGCTTTTGAAATAAGCATTGAATTGCACTTAATTATTGATGCTTAATTTTATATAATATGTGGTTGTTTTCAGGCTTTATAAAAAAATTGATGTGAAATAAATATTACAAGAAGCAAACTACAATCCTCACTCAGTAATAAGGATAAACAATCCTGGAAACCCTCGCCAGTGAACGGAGTCAGGGCGCAGTACGCCGCAATCACTGACTGATTGCTGTGCCTGCGCTCAGGACAGGCTGTGCGCCTTGGTTCTTCACAGTCTGTCGAGAAAGAGACTTTGACTAACGGACATTTTTCAAACCTACACTAATTAAACATTTTAATTAATTCACATTGTTTAAAAATTGAAATCTTACATACAAACATGTTACTCTTAAGACTTATCTGAAAAATTGGAAGGCTTAGGTGCTCCCGGTAAGGTTAATCTGTGGGTTGCTGGAGTTGAAAAGTCTAAATTCTTCATCAGTTGTTCTAAATTCTCCATCCCTACATAGCCCAGTTTGTTTGATTATTTACCAGTGCAATCTCCCCAGTGTAGGCATTTGAGGTTTAACTTTGTAACCCCTGATTAATATGTTTTTCAATTTTTTTTAAAAAAAATTCACCCAAAAACATTTTTTTCCCACTACTTTTAGAGAGAGAAATGGAGAGAGAGAAGCACTGATGTGAGAGAGAAACATTGATTGATGGCCTCTTATATGCCTGGACTGCAGATCATCTGTGCCCAGAACAGGGACTGGATCTGCAACCCAGATGCGCTCTGACTGGGAATCGAACCCCCAACCTTTTGGTTACGGAACAAGGCCACATTGGCTAGGGCTGATGAATATTGCTTTACATTTAATCTCCTTTTTCTTCTTTTTCTTTATTTTTTCCTTCCTTTTTTTTTTTTTTTGCATTGTGATAGAAAGCTATTTTTTGTACTTTATTTAATTTTTATTGTATTTGTCCATTACCTTATATCCCTTCTCCCCCCAGCAATCACCACACTGTTGTCCATGTCCATCAGTCCTTTTCCCTTTTTGTTCATCTACTTTAAATCGAACTTTATCCTCGAGAATTCACTCCTCTTTCCATCTGAGTGAAAATTTGTAGTTTAAAAGTTTCTGAAAAAGCATAAACTTCAGACTCATATATGCTGCTATGTTTGAAGTTAACCTAAATTCTATCCTTACAAACCATAACATTGTTGTCTCTCTCTTTGGTGAGATGTCTCTGGGTTCTGCTGTGCTTTAGTTACTGTTGCACGTGTTGACAGACCTGTATTCAGCTTGTTCCCAAAGGTACTGATTAAGAGCCTATTGAACAAGTACATGATAAAATCCTGGAAGGATGTTACTGCACTGGAATCAAATCAAATAATTTTACCATTACAGTATAACAGAAGGAGAAAACCGGGCTTGGGTACAACAGCAAAGGCATCAGGCTGACTTTTATCACATATTAAAGTTTCCTGTAGTACAAAGATATTTAATCTATTTGCCAATCGTATCTATAGCTTATAGGTTGGCAAAACAGTTCCACTTAGAATTTTTATAAAGCATTCGTCTGTAATGCCAGCAGAAAAACTAAATAATCGCCACCATAATAATAAATTCCCAGTTGTTGAGGAGTTTCTTACACGACCTTAGTCTGAGCTTTCTTCTGTGTTCTGAGGAAACTGGAGTTAATAGAATCACCTCTAAGCCTTCTTTGTGCTCTTACAGTCCTTGATTGCTTTATCAAGCAAACACTGAATTCCTTTTCTAAAGGCCTATAACAATGAAAATTGTAGCAGCATAGCTTAGCATTTTATATACGTTATTATTACTCCATATGTTTGCATTAATTATAAATCCCAAGTGATATTTTTAACCCAAGACATAAACCTGGCTTTACAGAGTCGATATTTATGTCTGTATATGTAACTATATATACTCATAATATTTTAAATAATACATTTGACAAAAATTATTGACAATTACCAAGTGCATAAATACTCAAGCAATCTCTTCATGTGTTTACTGTCATACGAGCACTATCTATTCTTTCAATGGAGAAAATATCATTTTCTATAATATCACATTTTCATTACTCACCCACAGTTTTTCTATATGTTGAAATAATTATTACTTGGAAAATAATTTATCCATACACATCTATAATTTCCATAAAATGACAGTTGGGCAAGTCACTGTTTCAGGATTAGAAAGAAAAGACAGTTTTTCATAATGTGTAATTACTACTTTACCAAATTAAAGTCTTGACAAATTATTCACATCAGTGAATGGTATAAACACAGAATCCATTTAGTTAATTTTTTAATTCAATTTTATCATTATGTTATCCTCATTTTGAAAAGACACTGTAGCATCCTAACAGATCAATGGATGCAAGCTTTCTAAACTCTGCCATATGATTAAATTCCGTTTGAAATGTTCTCTTCTCATAACTCAAATTTAGACAACTGTAAACTTATATGAACTATACTACCTAAAATTAATTTTTAGATATCTTTGTGGAAGTGAGAATAAAATACAGCTTAGATGTATTAATGCTTTAAAAATATTTTTTTTGCAAACTCCTAAATTTAATTCCTGTTTATTTCTTTAGGTTTTTTCTCTTCTTTGTCCATTAACGTTTTCTAGTTCTAAAGATTAACCACATTCTAAAACCATTATAACCAAAAGGCGTTAAACAATTATTACTCAGTCATTTGACTTTTACTTGTTATTCAGAAAAATGTTAAAACTGTTTAAAACAATTATTCAAGTTATCATTTAACCTTCTGCTAAATTTGAGCAATAAACTATAAAACCGTCCTAGGAATAAAAGAGACCAAATACAAGGTCCGGCACAAATAATACCACTCCCTTTTTATAAAGATTTTATTTATTTATTTTTAGAGAGAAGGGAAAGGAAGGAGAAAGAGAGAGAGAGAAACATCAATGTTTGGTTACCTCTTACACGTCCCCCATTGGAGACCTGGCACCCAACCCAGGCATGTGCCCTGACTGGGAATCAGACTGGCAACCCTTTGGTTCACAGGCCCACACTCAATCCACTGAGCTACATCAGCAAAGGCTGCCCTTTTTGAATTATAAAATTTTATTAAAATATCATAAGCATGTAATTCTGTAACATAACAATATCATACTCAAATATACCATATAACATTTTAGGTGAAGTGGTCAAATAAAAACTATAAATTATTACAACCATATTATTACCCTACCAACCTCTCTCAAGCAGACATTACCTTTGCTGGATCCTATACATAATTTCTGATAAAACCTAATTCAACATGTCATTTAATTGTTAATTGGATTTCCCTGGATGCACAGATAATTGTGCTATCAGTACTTTTTTTCTCTCCTTTTGTAATCTGTTATCTTTTTTAAAGGACCTGCCTGAGAGAACACAATACTCACGCCAAGGAAGAAATCAGGAGATTAAGGGTGGCTGAAATACTGAACCATTTCAACAGCATTGAGAGGGATTGATTACCTCTGGAAGCAACTTGCTAATGACTACTTAGAGAAAAATGCCTCGAGTGGATGTTTTCCTCACAGAAAAAGTTTGCAAGAAGTGAAGGCTGGAGGCATTACTTTTTCAATGGTTAATACTAAAAGGATTAGCTTCAGATAGACCACCAAGTAGGGAAATAATTATTATTCTTTTACATACAAGTGGAAAAGAAGATTTAAAGGATGTCATTCCACCTTGAAGTGTGAACCTAAGGGTAAAAAACAGGACTGAAACTAAGTGCCTTCATATTAGCAAATCCAGTGGAAGATTTTGTCTTGACTTTATTACAACATCATGCTATGTCTGACACATCTGATAAAGCCTACCAAGTACTAACTTGTAAAATCTTGCAATATTAAGCTAACATGTACTGAACACATAATAATTGCCAAAGAGTTCGTTGTATCTGACCACAACCCTGAAACAGATACTGTTCGTATTTTATAGATGAAAAAGCCACAGCACAGGGTGAATATGTGATATAAATTAAAGCAACCTAGCACTTGCTACTTGGCAAATTTACTGTCCATTTACTCTGTGAAGACAGGCACAGCTAAACTGGCTGGTAAAGTGAGCAGAACTGCCTGTCACTGCCCATTAGTGCAGAGCAAATTGGCTGTCTCATCTCTAGGTATGGCTTTGTAAATGGCGCCTTAGTCAGGTGAACCAAATGCTAATGTATCCTTAGTGAAATGTAATGACTCGAAAAATATTGCACAGTTTTTCATAAAATAAATAAGTATATAACAAATGTCAAAGATAAATTTCTTTAAATTGGGGAGCAAAAACTTGAATTTGTGGTTATAAAAATCATTCATGTTGGAAATTTAGTATTTAACAAGACATTCTTCACACATGTTTATAATTTTACATGATACCAGAATAATAATCGGGAGAGAAATGGGGTAATTTAATATCATTCAGAAGTGTCTTGATAATTAACTAATAACAAATTTTTACAGACCACTGAGAATTGCTTACTGGATTTATTTCACACAGTCCGCTCTGGGTAACTTAGTTAACAGTTCTAATCAGTCTGGATGGCACTGGATTGATCTGCATTCTTAGAAGTAAAAGGAAAAGAACAGTAACAAATATCAGCTAAAGCTACAACCTAAGCATTTTCAAAAGATGTCAAATTAAACAGCCCAAAAGATGTAACCATGTGGAACCTTCTGCACGATGCTCTGGTTTGTGCAAATATCTACCCTAAGGAGAGGATTTGAATTATGTAAGGTTCAAATATAAGAAAGAATAAGTAAGAATTAAAGCGTTACTACAAAATAACAAAATAAAGAAGACTTTACATTTTATTTATTCACATTTCCCTCTCCTTTCTCTGCACTCTATAAATTATTTTTAAAAACATTGTTTACTCAGTAATTATGAGAATAATATTTTTCTTTGATATTTTCACTATTGCGCCTTCCTTCTTTATACAAATTTAAAGCATCTCAAACTTTCACTGTCTATTGACATATTTAAAATTGCTTTTGACGGATCATTCATTATGTTGGGTGGCACTGGATAAGCTGTCACAAAGGGGAAGGTAACACTGGGGATGTGGAAAAGTAACTGTCTCCAGTAAAAACACCTGTCCTGCTGGTAAGAGAGGCACCTGACTCCAGTTATACACAAATTCTGAACCGAAGTCGTGTGGAGGGAGTCGTGATCAGTGTCACCTCTTGGAGTCAGGAAAGGTTTCAGAGGTGAGGTGTCAGTAAGAACATTTTGTCTTGAGCATAAATTGGGATTTTCCAGTGTAACAATATTATGAAAAGACAGAGCATGATGGTTATGATGATTAAGTTGTTACTGCTGAAACAGAGGCTGGATATGACCAACAAGGCTGGCTCTGAACTGCTTCCTTTCTCTACATTCTTGTGTTCTTATACGCCACACTTTTTGTCCTCTACCTCCTACCCTCTCTATCTTCTTTTTAGTCTTCTTCACATACTGTGTTCTTCCAGATCTCTAAACCTTTGTTCGCCCTGTTTTCTCTCACCAGAAGGTTCTCTACTAGGCATCTACCAAGATTCAGTTTAACAGCAAGCAATTTCACAATGCATTTCCCATTCCTGGTCCCTCCAACTTAGGATAAACAATGATTTATTTTATGTTCCAACTAAATCTTATCTTTATTTATTCATTCATTTATTTATGCAATCAATCAGGTATTCATGCACTCGCTCATTCAAGATATATACCATATTTTATGGACAAATTTGGGAGGAAAGTGGGGGTGCGTCTTATAGTCTGAATGCAGCTGTTGAGTTCTGTTTACATTTACATTGGCGAAATATTATGTTATTTATGTTCTTAAGTATTTTACCACATTTTTTGCTTCAAAATTTTTTTCCCTATTTTCCTCCTCTAAAACCTAGGTGCATCTTATGGTCCAGTGTGTCTTATAGTCCAAAAAATACGGTACTTATCAACCTTTTATTATGTGCCAGTCACAGTGCTAACACTAGAGATAAAACGAATGGAACAGCAGAGAAACGTTTTGATATTAGACTGAAATAGGAATTTTAATAGCCAAGAGTGGATGTTAATTTCCTGATTATTTTGGGGTATACAAGTAAATGAATGCAAAAAGTTCTAGGAAAGAAACTCAGAGATAACAAGATAAATAATTCTAATGAGAAGAGATTGTTTTTAGGAAACATGATGAGGAATCTTTTTCTGAGCCAGACCTTTGGAAGTAACATCTGAGCTGATATCTTAAGGATATGAAAGAGTAAAATGAATAAAAGAGTAAAATGAATAATTTCAGTTTAAAAATATCAATGCTCTTGTCCTGTCTGGTGTGGTCTAGCAGGTTGAGCCCCAGCTGGGGGCATGCAGAAAGCAACGAATCGATGTTTCTCTAACATATCAGTGTTTACCTCCCTCTTTTTCTCCTTCCTTTTCCCTCTCTAAAATAAATAAATAAAAAAAATATTTTTAAAAATATCAATGCTGTAGAGTATCAATGCACTCAGCTATTTTAGGGCTAGAATATAAGGCCATGATGTATGTTTTCCAAATACTCCTGTATTCCTAATATAAATAAAAATGCCTAACACATAGTAGGTGTCAGTGAGTATTTGTGGGTTAAATAAAAAGTTTAGAAAGGAGGTAAATGGTGCTGGATATTAGAGAGATGGAAGAGAGTGATATAGAGTTGATGATTAGGTTGAATAAGGTCTTGGGAAGTTACAGAGATCATGATAAAAAAAATTAGATTTTATTACAAATTTACTAGTGGATTGCGGGAAACTAAGTATCTGCCAGACTATCCAAAGACAGAGAGGGAGGTTGAAATTAAATAAGAAAATGAAGTTATATGTTGATGAAATTGGCATGTTTTTAGCACTAACACAGGTTCGTCAAGTATGTGGGGCAACGAGCTTGCTTGTAACGTTCTGATGGACTCCATGTTGTCCCCAACTCTGTGAGTTTCCAGGGAAAGCCAAAATTATGGAGACAACCATAAAACCAGTGCTTGACAGAGGTTTAGGGGGAAGGAGAGATAAATAGTTGAAGCACAGAAGATATGTTTTAAGGCAGTATTCTGTTTTATATTTTTATGGTGGATACATGTCATTTATACATTTGCCAAAACCTGTAGAAATTATACCACGTGTCCACGTGCCGATCAGTAGATGAGTGGATAAACAGCTATGGAACATTTACACCATGGAATACTACTCAGTCATAAAAAAGAAAATTTTACCCATTGCAACAGTATGGATAGACCTGGAGAACATTATTCTAAATGAAATAAGCCAGTGAGAAAAAGACAAGTACTACATGATTTATTTATACGTAGAATCTAATGAACAAACTGAACTAACAAGCAAAACAGAGACGGTCTCTTAGATGGAGAGCAGGCTGACAGCTAGGTGGGGAAGCAGAGGGTGGAAGGACTGAGCAAAAAGGTAAAAGGACTCATGGACATGGACAACAGTGTGGAGACTGTGGACAGGGGTAGAGGGGATTAAATGGTAATGGGAAATTTTTTTTAAAAGAAGAAGAAAGAAAGTGCACCATGTCTGCACCCAAATAGAAACATGGACTTTGAAAGATAATAAGGTATCAGTGTTGGTTCAGTGATTATACCAAGTGCACCCCTTCGGTGCTTACAGAGGTGGACAGGAGTATATGGGAGCTCTATGTTGTAACTTTTTTATTGTCAATTTGGCTTTGGGTCATTAAAGTATTCATATATTTTTATTTGAAAAAATGTATTTCTTACGTTATCATCCCACAAAGTAATCAAAGATGTACACGGAGTTATTGTTTAGAAGTTCTCATCTCATAATTATTTGTAATAAAGAAACTTTGGAAACACCCTCAATTTCCTGTACTATCAGAATTAGGAAATCAATTTTGGAATACCCATTATGTTTTCCCAATGTTATACTAATATTTTAAATAATGCATAATAATTAAGGACTATATTTATAATAAAATGTCAAGTAAAATATTGCTACAGTATAACACATATAATGCAGAATTGATAAAAGTACAAGGAGATCCATATACTTGAGAGAGTTAAAGGGGATAATGGAAAGAAAGACATCGAAATGCTACAATAGAATAGCAGTTCCATTTTTAAATTGTTGAGGTGACTCCGTACTCTTTTTCACAGTGGCTGCACCAGTCTGCATTCTGGGTTCCCTTTCTCCATCCTTACCAACACTGTAGAAACTCGAAACACTAATTCAAAAAGAACACACACACTCCTGTGTTCACTACAGCATTATTTACAGTAGTCAAGATTTGGAAGCAGCCCAAGTGCCCATCTAGAGATGAGTGGATAAAATGTTGTGGCACATTTACTCAATGGAATAGTACTCGGCCGTAAAAAACAGAAATCTTACGTTTTGAGACAGCATGAATGGCCTAAGAGAGTGTTATGCTAAGTGAAATAAGCCAGGCAGAGAAAAACCATGTGATCTCACTTATATGTAAAATCAAATGAACAAAACAAACAAATAGATAAAATACAAACAGGCTCACAGATAACAGAGAACGGACTGCAGCTATCAGAGGGGAAGGGAGATAGGGAGCTGGATGAAATAAGTGAAGGGATTAACCAAAATAAAAACAATCAAAAACAAAAACAAACAGAAAACCTCATAGACACAGACAACTGTATGGTGATTACCAGAGGGAGAGACGGTTAGAGGGCAGGTAGTATAGGGGAAAGGGGGATAAATGGTGAAGAAAGAAGACTTCATCTCGGGTGGTGAACACAATACAATATACTGATGATGTATTACAGTTGAACACTTGAAACCTATGTAATTTTATAACGAATGCCAATCCAATAAACTCAGTCAAAATAAAAGTTAAAAGATGTTATCGTAATGGTCTCTGGTGCATGAAATTTCTAATGTAATTTATTTTTATGCAAAATCATGCTTTCACAAAAAATAAAATGTCAAAGATTAAAAATGAAAATAGCTTTTAGATGCTGCTTCTGCTAAACATTTTATTTTATTAAGTAAACAAAATTATTTAATTGATGAGGTAATAAGTTTATATTTAATTTATTTTACATGTTAGCATTTACCAAAGTGTGTTTCTGCAGATCCAGCCTCATGAAATTCCCAAATCGAGGGAAAAACAGTAACAAAGTTAAGATACATTAGAAAATATTTCACCTTCTTTGAGACTTAACATTATTTTGCATAAGGTGCCACAACTTCCTGCTTAACTTGTTTAACTTTATTTAACCAACATTTCCTTAATGTATTTGGCTTAAAGTATTTTGCATACTATTGGAAAGAACATCCTAGGGGACAAACTTCAGGATGAGTTACTATAAGCAGTAAAAGCAATCTACAGCTTTGTTTTGTTTTTTACTTTGAAATACTCCCAAAGTAAAAGTTTCAATAGAAAAGTGGCAAATATAATAATGACAGATAATGTTTTCTAAACAATTTAAGAATAAAGTCACAAACCTTATGTCCCATTATTCCTGATAACTCCTGAAAACATTAGTGTGTATAGTCAACAAACAAAGACATTCTGTAACTAATCATAATGGCACCATCAAAATCAGTAAATTTACATGGATACAATACGTCAACATAATTTTAAGACTCCTTACAGTCTTCACACTTAGCCTAATAACATCCTTTGTAGCCCTGAGTTTCAGCTCAGAATGAAGTGTTTCATTTAGTTGTCTTAAGTCACCTTCAGTCTGGAACAATTGCCTTAAGTTCCATGTCCTTAACACCTTTGAAAATTGCAGACTAGATATTTTGTAGAATACCCTTCAGTTTAGGATTGTCTGATGCTTCCTGATGATTAAATTCAAATTATACATATTTAGCAGAAAATACTATAAAAGTGATGCTGTGTTCTTTTCATTTTGTTCTATAAGAGGTCACACAATTTCAGTTTGTTGGCATTATAGTTTAGATTCACTTTGATCGCTTGATCAGAAGAGCACATGCCTGCTTCTCCCTCTGTAACATTGCTCCTTTTCCCTTTGTAATTAAGAACTCGCTTGTGGGATAATACTTTGAGCTATGGATCTGTTCTGTTCCTCACTATGACAAACACACTGCAAGGGGATCTCTAATGATTCTCACATTCAGTATTTGTGCCCTTGTACAACTTCCTCTGGAGGCAGGAACTGTGAGTGCTTCTAACCAGCAAAGGTGATGGCATTTATTCCCATGATGACAGTTTGTTGTATACGACTTCATCTTGCTAGGCGACTCATTCTAGAGTCATGCTTTCAATAGCTAGCCTGAAGGAACACAAAGCCAATATGAGATTTAAAGCCATCAGCAAATGAATTCTCCCAACAATGTGAGTGAATTTGGAAACAGAACCCTCCAGGTCAAGACTCAGATGAAAACACAGCCCTGGCCAACTCCCTGATCACAGGTTCACAGAAGACCCTGCATGAAACCTTGATTGCAAACTCACCGAGAACCCAGTCACCCTGGGTCCGACTCCTGAAACTGTGAGATCATACATTCATGATGTTGAAAAGCTGCTGTATTTGTGGTGATTTGTTATCCATCATAGAAAACTAAAATACTTAGCAAACTTCCATTAATTCTTGAATCCATTATTCATTGAATAATTTCCATATAAACTCATATTTAATTTATCCCCACTTATTCAATTATAATCTGATACTATCAATATTTGTTTGATCCTATAGTGTTTATAGATTTGGCCAGCAATATTTACTATCATTTTATATGTACCTATCAATCTTGCAGAAATTCCTTATTTTCTGGTACAATATGATATGCCAGGCTCAGCTTGTTATTATTCCACCCTAGCCCTTGTCTCCGTGGAGAAATCAGCCATTTCTCCATGAGCACTGATTAATTTTAGTAAAGAAATATTTAGAAGATCATCTATTTTCTAGATGTGGTTATTGTTATAAGGTATCCCTATTGCCAGGCAGATACACACACACATATATACATACATAAATATATATGGATACATTTTATTCATATAAATAATTATATGTACATCTATGTTTTATGCTACCCCTGTTGAAAGCCATGAGTTTGCTCATATGCTCCCAATTCAATCCAACATCACAGAGTTCATGCTAGTTTATCCCTTTCAGCATTCATAATCCCTGTACTCAACAACAAAAAAATTGACACCTCTTGTTTTTCATGGATTTATTATTTGTTCAATTTGCCTAGAAGAGAATGATCCTGCTTAGTCTTCAAAGCCCCAAGACAGACAGTCCTGCCACGCAGACACCTCCCTCTCCCTGCTTGGCCTCTGATAACACACCCAGCTTCACTCTCCTGTAGATATGTGTTCAATCCTCTTAGACTTCGACACCATATGCCAGGTGTCCCCCATGGAGCTGCTTGAGCTCTGACATCCTGCATTGGGCTATAGTTCCAACAGGTCACCCTCCTTGTTCACCGCTGGCTTTCCTACCCTGTGTTGGTTGCCTTTCAGTATGGCTGGCTTCTGCACCACGCTGGTGCACTACCTCCATGTGCTGAGCTGCATGCCGTCTCTAAGTCTCAAACCAGTATAGCCTGGTCTTCAAACTGAATTATATTAGCTCCATCATTCTAAAGAAAATAGTCAAGAAACAGAGAGACTGAGATAGAGACAAAGAACAAAAGACACTTTTTTTAATGTACTGATGGAGTACAGTACACTATATAGGAGAAAAAAATGATCACACCTTCTAATATGAAGTCTCATGTAACTTGCTTTAGCCAAGTACTGATTTTAACACAGTTATTTTGACATTTCAATTGCCATATCTTTCATATTTTATAATTATAACTATAATCTATACATATATACACATATATGTATATATTCAGTTCTTTCCATGTTTACAACTTAGGTGGTTTATTTCTTGCTAAGGTTTAATGTAAACTTGACTAACATTTTAAAGAGAAAGGCAAATCAAAGACACATGTGCACAAATATATATTTATGTTTAAAATGTGCCTTTGCATAAATCTATACACAAGAGCAAAGCCTTTTTAGACAGTATGTTATCATTTCAAAGGGTATGTGGTCTTACTCTGGAATGTTAATATAGATAGATGATAGAAAATAGATACAAATTTGCTGACTACTTTTTAAAGTATAAGTTAAGTATTTAATATTTAGGGAAAAATGTCAAAATACATTTTCATATAATTTTAAAGGCACAAATGATGTCAGAATTTACTAATATGTGTGACAAAAAAATAAATAAAGTCCGTGCTCTCTGGGAATTCACATTCCTCTCAGTGAGGCAGATCATTGCAAAAGGACAGAAAACTTTGAAAACTTGTGATAAAATTATAAGGAGAAAAAGAAGAAATAAAAATTACCTTAGACACATGTTTTATAATACTTTCATTTTGGTGAATGAAAGAATGAGAATATTGAAATGACATCTCCATAATGCCAAGTATTCACTGCTAGAGCTGGTACTGGAATAAATTCTTTTCTTGTATACCCTGGGTTTTTTCCCTTACTTTCCAATATATCATAAGAAGTTTAATAGCAGACTTTTTTTTTAGATGTGGAATGTCTTGGAATATATACACACACACACACATGCGCGCACACACCCTGAGCACAGTAAAGAGCTGGTTTGCAGTGAAGCATTTAATAATAAAATATAACTTCTGCACACTCAGCATATTGTCATGCGAGATATTAATAAGGTGGAAAATTAAAAGAAATAACAGCACATGGGTCTTTCAATGCTTTAACCCCTTTTAGTCCCTTAGCATTTCCCTATCCCTACTCTTGTTGAACAATGTACTTTATACTGTTAAGATATATGTGTATTATATGCAAATGAAAAAATATAAATTCCTACTGATTCCTTGGATCAATTGACATCAAACCAGGGATATTTATGGAGAAATAAATATTACTTTTTATAAATATCCTCCATAAAATTATTTAAATCTGTTGAAAACTTTAATAACCTTATATAAGTTTTAAAATTAATTAATTAATTAATTTACTAACTGACTCCAGTGAGTGCTCTATCAGCTTTTGCACAACATCAACTATATATAATCACATGAGGTTAGAAACGATGCCAAGTGGAGAATACATGCTGGTGAGCGGGGTTAGGTATTTGGTGAGTGTTGGTTAGGATGTTTAAGTGTTTTCTACTAAATTTAGTCTTTCTCAAATTACTATGTTGCAATTGATTCCCAAGCCAAGTTCATGAGTGAAGTACCGTAAGTGGTTAGATTTAGCAAACCCAAACATAAATATCTGATGCAAAGTTAGAGTTGTAGTCCAGAATATTCTGAGCAGAGGATGATAATGCTTGCAGATTAACACCATTTAGAATCAGATTTTAGATTTAGTAAAGCAAGTGTTACATTTTTATTGCTTAGTTGGCTACATTTCCAGCATTACAATGACCTAAGTATTCATGTAACCTAAGAGGTAATCACAAAAATCTAGGTCAAATAGAGTGAGAACATTCAAAGGATAAATAAGGTTTCATTTTAAAAGACTGAAAAAAAAAACAGAAAAAATTTCTTTAAAATGTGAAAGTAGTTTAATATCCATTGCATATCTCAATCAGAAAATAGGAAATAAACATGTCCAATTTAATTTATGACCTCAGATGCTACATGTATCAAAAAGTCAATAAATTATCATAAAGAATAGTCAGTGATGTTTATGAAGAGTGTGCACACAACCCCTGCATGCGAGTGCATGCATAATACGTAAGTGTATAAAAACTTGTGTGTACAAGTAATATATGATTTTAAGGAAATATATATAAATAAGCTGTAAATCTAGGAAAAGTATGGTCATCCATTGTTTTTCTGTTTTATCTGCTAATTTTAAAATAAGCATAAGTCAATAAGGTATTTATTTATTTCTCCTTTCATTCTTCAATTTGAACAGGGAAAGGTTAATATATTCTTTTTTCATGATACCATCTTATCCATGCATGACCACCATTCCACCCTCCTATCTTTCCTGCTCAAGATGCCCATTGTCCCAAGTCCCATTTTCATTGTTTCATGCAGTCCATTTTTTGTAATATTAGTTGTTTTTGACTTTTTAAAACAGAGCAATATGCTATATTTATCTTGTAGGACTTAACTTTAGTCACAAATATATATTGCTGAAGAGAAACACCCTATAATTGCAAAATAACAAAATAGGGACCTCTGATTATCTACTCCTTCATAGAAGCAAAGAAAATCTACTGATTTTTTTCAAAGTCAATATTTTCAGAAATCTAAATTAACCAAAAAAAGTTCGCAACAGTTCACAAAGTGTTTATTGTTAAATATTGAAAAGGAGTTAAATATTGTTTAAAAATGATGAGCTCCATGGCATTTTTACTTGTCTTATTCCCATCCCTAGCTCTTCAGCAGCTTTGAATGCAGCCTTAAAACTGTTAGCAATTCAGAAAGCAGCCTGGTAGACACTAGACAAGGAATCGCCATGAAGATACTTGTCTGGCAGCTCATTCACAAAACAGGTCTGTTTCTTTTTATTTAGAGCACATTCAGTGAAAAACGTTCTATCTATACCCCAGGCATTTGCCCAAAACATCAGTAACCACTGTTTGCCATCACAGAAGCTAAAGATGACAATACCAGTTAGCGCAAACAAGAGGCTGGCTTAAAAATTCAAAGTAACCCTGGGGTAAAGGATGTCTTCGGAGGACTTTCTCTTTCTGGTCTAGCACATACAAAGCTTGGAAATCACCACTCCATCCTAATAACAAGTGGAAACCTGAACAAACTGAAAAATCAACACCAGGGATGCACCAGAAAAATAAGGTAATGAGACAAACAGCTACTCACCAAACGGGAGATCCCAATGGACAAATACAGAGAATCATAAATTTCCAGGAGTAGAAACCCTCTAGCTGAAACCTGCTTGGAACCATGCCAGAGTAGAGAAGCCTGGATTGTAATTGATAGATTTCTAGAGCTCAGTCGAAGATAATTCTAAGAGATAAAAACTGAAGGGGAATTCAATCTTTAGGGGGTCTTCACACTTTTCTGAGTTTTACCTCCTGGAACTCTAGCATGTCCTCACACTAAATATCGGGGGGGTGGAGGGAGGGAATCCCCTCATGCACCCAGAAAAAGAAGAGGAAAAAGTACTATTTTTTTGAAGATTTTATTTATTTGTTTTTGAAGAGAGGGGAAGGGAGGGAGAAAAGGGAAGAAACATGGATACAAGAGATAATGCTTCTCACACACTCCCAACAGGGACCTGGCCCACAACCCAGGAATGTGCCCTAACTGGAAATCAAACTGATAACCTTTTGGTTTGTGGGACAATGCCCAGCCCACTGCACCACACAGTCAGGGTACTATTTTAAAATGACCTGGAGCATCCTGTTTTTGTTTTTTTGTGTTTTTTAACAAAGTTGGACTTTAAGTTAACTTACTGAGGTTTTATCAAAGCTTAACTGACCTAAGAAAAAGGAGATATCCACCTCAGGCTCACTCTAGCTATCTTGTCACACCTGCATGGAGGAGAAAAGAGAAGAAACGCACATGAAGTTCACAGCTCAGGGACACACTGATTCATCAAAAAGCTGGGGCTTAATAATAGAACTATGGAATGTTTGCCCTCCCCCCACAATTTACCACAGAATTACTAAAAGTCTATCGATAGCAGTTTATTTACCTAATACACCATCTCTGTCGACTAAGAACTTTAAAGGTATAGTAAAAGGCAAAACAGCACAGTTTAAAAGGATAGAACAAGAATCAGAACCAGACTCAGGGCAGAGCTGTTGGAATTATTTTAAATTATGATTAATATATTAAAGGCTTGAATGGATAAAGTAGACAGCATGCAAGAACAGGCTGACAATGAAAGCAGAGAGATGGAAATTCTTATAAAGGACCAAAGAGAAATTTTAGAGATCAAAAACACTTTAACAGGAAGGAAGAATGATTTGATAGGCTAAAAAATAAACTAGACATGACAGAGGAATAAACCTCAAAGCTTGAGTATATCTCAGTAAAAAACTTTGAAACTGAAAAACAAAAAAAAGTTAAAAATGAAAAAGAATATCCAAGAACTTTGAGACAACTGCAAAAAGTGTGATGTATACATAAGGTAAATGTCAGAAACAGAACAAAGCAACAAAAGTATTTGAAATAGTAATAACTAAAAATTCTCAAAATTTATGTAATAAACTAAATCACAAAACTAAAACACTCAAAGAACATCAGCAGAATAATTTTAAAAAAATATTACACGTTGGCTTATCATTCCCAAACTATAGACCAAAAAAAAAAAAAATCTTGAAAGAAGACAAAGAGAAAAAAATAAACCTCTATAGAGGAGAAAAGATCTTAATTACATCCCACTTCTCAGAAAACGTATAAGAAATAGATTGGAGTGAAAAAAAAATTAAATTTAAGTGTGAAAAGAAAAGGTAGATAAAAAACATCACCCTAGAAACCAGTACCTTGAAAATATTGCTTCAAAATAGACATTCTTAGACAAAAAAAAATGATACTAATTAATGAGGATTTGCAAAAATGTTAAAATAAGATCTTTAGAGAGAAGAAAAAGTATACAGGTCAGAAACTAGAATCTACATAAAGAAAGGAAGAAATGTGAAGGTAAAATAAACATTTTTTTCTTATTTTAGTTGATCTAACAGGTAACTGTTCATTCAAAAAATAATAGCAAACATTTATTCGAGGATGTATTTATATGTATAAGTGAAATAAATGTCAGCAATGTTACAATAGACACATAGAAGTATTAGGATTAATTTCTTATTTTAAAGTACTGGCAATAAATGTGAAGTAGGGTAATATTATTTGAAAGTGAACTTGGATTAAATGTTTCCTGTAAACTTTAGGGCAACCACTAAAAGCAAGAAAATATAACTGATATGCTCAGAAAAATGAAAAGATAAAATAATGTAAGTCACTCAATTAAAGTCACAAAAAGTAAAAAGGAACAAAAGAAAAATACAGGAACAAAAAATAAGGGCAATAAATTGAAAATAGTAACAAATGTAGCATAAATTAATTCAACAGTATCAAAATTTGAACATTAATGATGTAAATGTCCCACTGTAGCAATTAAAACACAGAGATTGTCAGAGTAGATAAAAAATAAGATGTAACTATACATTGTCTATAAGAAACTCACTTTGTATATAAAAATACATATAAAATAAAATGGATGGAGAAAAGTACCATGACAACACAGATCAAAAGTAGGTATGAGAAGCTATAAAATTAACAATTTTGGACATAGTAAATTGTAGAGCAAAAACAGTTATGAGGAATAAAGAGGATACTGTGTGGTGATATATGTGTCAATTCTCCAGGAAAAAGTAATAATCTTTGACATGTATATGTCCAATATCAGAGCATCAAAATACATGAGGCAAAAACTAGCAAACTTCAAAGAGAAATAGATTTAATATTATATTTGGAGACTTCAACACCCTCTATCAGGAATAGGCAGATCCAGCAGAAAGAAATAAATGAAGAAAGTGTTGAACTCAGTGACAACATCAATCAATTGGATGTAATTGACATCTATAGACTGCTTCATCCATCAACAATAGAATACACATTCTTTTCAAGCTCACTTGGAACATTTACCAAGATAGAGCATAAAACACAGATAGATTGGTCCATAAAACACACATTATAACTTTTAGAAGAATAGAAATCATGTAATATCTGCTCTCAGAATACAATGAAATTAAAGTGAAAATCAGTAACAGATAGATACTTGGAAAAATCTCCAAATAATTAGAGATTAAAAAACACAATTCTAAATAATTATAGATCAATAACAAAGTTCCAGGGAAATAATAACAAATTTTAAATAAGTAAAGATACAATTTATCAACTTTGTGGGATGCAATAAAATAAATATTTGGAGGGAAATTTATAGCATCGAATGCACATATGAGAATAGAATAATGACCTAAAATTAATCATCTAAGCTTCCATCTTAGGACATAGAAAATAAAGAGCAAAGCAAATCCAAAGTAATCAGAACAAAAATAACAAAAATGAGAGCACAGATTAACGAAATTGAAAACAGGAAATCAAAAAAGATAATCAACATAACCAAAAGCTGGTTCTTTGAAAATTTTAATAAAATTGATAACTAGCCAGACTAACAAGAGAGAGAGAGACACAAATAACTAACACCAAAAATTAAATGCATCTGGTCAAGATGGCAATGTAGGTAAATACAGTACTTCCATCCTCCCATAACCACACCAAAATTACAACTAAACTACAGAACAACCATCATTCAGAACCCCCTGAAATCTAGCTGAACAGATATTCTACAACTAAGATATGAAGAAAAAGCCACATTGAGACTGGTAGGAGGGACAGAGACATAGAATGGGCTGGTCTCACACCCAACATGTGGTGGATAAAAATCTCGGCAGCAGGGGTGCCCCCTGAGAAGTGAGGAGTCCCAGCCCCACACCAGATTCCCCAGTCCAGGATTCCAGTGCCAAGAAGAGAAGTCCCCATAACTTATGGCTATAAAAATCAGCAG
Organism: Micronycteris hirsuta; assembly: GCA_004026765.1. NCBI lineage: Eukaryota > Metazoa > Chordata > Mammalia > Chiroptera > Phyllostomidae > Micronycteris > Micronycteris hirsuta. The sequence goes on from PVJI01006184.1 coordinate 81,902, forward strand.
GGATTGTGGCTGAGTGAGATGTAGGGCTTCTGGAGTCCCAGGCAGTCCCTCTTAAATGTCCCCATATGAACTTACGTGGGCTCACTCTCTCTGAGCTCAAGCACTGAGACAATAGCTGGAAAGGCAAAAGGGATGACCAGGGAGGAATTGGATTTTCTGGCATCAGGGTAAGAAATGTAAGAGCAGCTTTCTTCCAGACAAAAGTACTGAGAGAGGAATTGCTCCTTTTCTGGGCCCTCCCTTTATAGAGCCAGCAGTCGACTGCCATATCTGAGTGTCCATCAACCTGCCTATCACTACTCTCCCAAAACCTAGTTATTCCCTGAGACCCTGGCCCACACAAATTGCTGCCCATGCAAGCTATTTTCAATGTGTTTTTTTTTTCCCCAACAGGAATTACTTGCCTTGGCTTATGCTTAAGACTTTCCCAAAATCTCATAAATAAGCAGTATCAGGCCACACTGAGCTCTATACCTGTTGCTGAGTGGCTCTAGTCCAGCACTAGGAGCAGTCAGCATTCATTTACAGCTTGGCCTCTCCTGGGAAACTTCAAGCTCAGCACAAGTAGCAGCCATCTGCATATTCTTTTGTAGCTTATGTCAGGCATAATACAGGCGGCAGCTGATCTTGTCCTGTATCTCCCAAGAGACCCCAGAGACAGCACACCTGGTGGACAGCTTCAGACCACAATGAAGCACCACCTAACCTCCTCCACAAGGGATGCACTTAAATGTTAGACTAAGCAGACACCGAAGTCCTGCTAGTGTAATCCTCCTCTGTGGTTGCAGCCAGCCCTTGCAGTTAATCAACCTGCGTATAAATCCTTCCCATTGATGTACCAACAGTAATCAAGGCTCGACTACAGCAGGACAGTATACACAGCCCACAAAAGAGGGCACACATAGATTGACAAACTTGGATGAACAGGGGTTGTTCCACTGGACACTACAGGACACCTAGTACATTAGGACACTCTACCAAGCCTGGGAGACATAGCAGCATTATCAAATGCATAGAAATGAATGCAGGAAATCTGCCAAAATGAAGAGACAAAGAAAGAACAGAACAAATCTCCAGAAAAAGAACTAAACCAAATGGTGACAAGCAATCTACTTGATGTAAAGGTCAAAACACTAGTTATAAAGAAGCTCAGTGAACTTAGGAGAAGAGTAAATGAATTTAGGGAGAACTTCAACAGCATTTAAGAAGGACATGAAACCACAATAAAAGAACCAATAGAAAATAAAGGAAACTCCAACTGAAATGGAAAATGCATTACAGTGATTCAATAGTAGAGTAGATGAAGCAGAGGATCAAATCAGCAAGTTGAAATACATATAAGGAAGCAAAAAACACCCAATCAGAACATCAAAGAGAAAAAAAAATTAAAAAATGAGGACAGTGCAAGGAGCCTCTCAAACAACTTCCAGTGTACCAACCTTTGCATCATAGGGGTGCCAGAAGAAAAGAGCAAGAAATTTAAAATCTACTTAAAAAATAATCAAAGAAAACTTCCCTAACATGGTAAAAAGAAATAGAAATATAAGTCTAGGAAACACAGAGAGTACCAAACATGATGAACCCATAGAGGCCCACAACAAGACACATCATAATTAAAATGCGAAAGGTTAAATGAAAAGAGAAAATTTTAAAAGCAGCCAGAAAAATGCAGTCAGTTAGTTACAAGGGAGTTTCCATAAGAATGTCAGCTAATTTCTCAACAGAAAATTTGCAGGTCAGAAGGAATTGACAAAAACTATTCAAAGTGATGAAAAGCAAGGACCTACAACCAAGATTACACTACCCAGAAAAGCTATCATTTAGAATTGAAGGACAGATAAAGAGCTTCTCAGACAAGAAAAAGCTAAATGAGTTTATCACCACCAAACCAGTATTACATGAAATGTTAAATGGTCTTCTTTAAGAAGAAGAAAACGAATTATGAACAATAAAATGGCAATAAACATTTATCTATCAACAATTGAGTGTAAAAGACAAAATAAATAAACAAGCAGAGCAGAGGCAGATTTGTGGATGTAGAAAACATGCTGACAGGTGGGGGTAGGTAGAGTGTTTTGGGGAGGAGGAAGGAGGTGAAGGAACTGAGAGGTACAAATTGGTGGTTGCAGAATGATTGTGGGGATACAGGACACAGCATGGGGGATGTAGTTGATAACATTCTAACAAATATGTATGGTATCAGACAGATACGAGATTTATCAGGATGATCACTTAGTAAATTATATGGTGTCTGATCACTGAGCTGTACAACTGAAATTAATTAATATTGCATGTCAATGGTACTTGAAAAATAAAAAATGTTTAAAGAAGAGAAAGAAAACTCAATCTCCCCCCAAAAAATACACAAAGCACAGTCAACAAATCAAAAATGAACAAATATGACTACATCAAATTAAAAAGTTTCTGCACAGCAAAATAAATAATTAACAAATTAAAAGACAACGTATGAAATGAGAGAAGATATTTCAAATATATATCTGATAAGGAGCTTAATATCCAAAATATATAAAGAACTCATACAATTCAATAACTATATTTTTTTTTCAAATAAGACATACAAATAGCCAACTGATATATAAAAAAGATGCTTAACATCACTAATCATCAACATGCAATTCGAAAGCACAATAAAATATTACCTCACACCTGTTAGGGCAGCTATTTATCAAAAAATACATGCTTTTACTTTTATACCTGTATAAAGTCCATTGTGTTTTTCTTCAAACCTTGGTTGATAGGCATTTGAACTCTTCTCAGGTCTCTGCCAATGTTAACATTGCTTCCATGATCATTCTTGTTCCTCTCCTCAGGTACACATACATAAGACTTTCTCTCTAGGGTACATACTTGTGGTTAAGTCAGAATCCAATTATGAAAAACAAAACAGTTCCACTATTTCTAACAAAAAGGAAATTTAAAATGAGTATTGATTTTAAAATTGTGTGTGTGTGTGTGTGTGTTTTACAAATAGTTTAAAATGGTTGAAGAAACAAAGATAATTAGGTAGTGTTTCATCCCAAGAAGAAAGAAAAAGAAGATGCTCCCTGGAGCCCATGGTCACTGTTGTCACTAAGTCTACTCTGGTGGAGACTTGGGTACCTAGGAAAGGATCCAGGAGCCCACGTTCACTAGAAGCTGCTGTTTTGTTAACTGCCACCAGGGTGCTATCTCCATTACCACTTCCACCACTGTTTCTATTACCACTGATATTAATAATGTCAGTGCCACGTCCTTGTTTGCACCCTGCCAAAAGAGAAAGCAGTGATCAAAAAAAGGGTCATTTAAAATATTTTAGTAATAATTTGATAGAAACCAACTGAAACTTTTAAAAATTTCAACCACTACGCAGCAGAAAGAAAGAAGGAGCTCCTGCCCTTTCGCAACAGCATGGATGGAACTGGAGAGCATTATGTTAAGTGAAGTAAGCCAGGGGGTGAGGGAGAAACACCATATGATCTCTCCTTTAAGTGGAACTAATCAGCAAAACAAACAAGCGAACAAAATATAACAGGAGACATTGAAATAAAGAACAAACTGACAGTAACCAGAGGGGAGGGGGGAAGGGGTAAGAGGGAGGTGGAAATGGGGAAGGGTTGTAAAGGAACATGTAAAAAGGACCCATGGACAAAGCCAAAGGGGGGTAGTATCGAGAGAGGGAGTGGGGGTGGCAAGGGTGGCGGAGAGTCATGGGGGGGGAATGGAGACAACTGCAACTGTACTTGAACAACAATAAAAAAGAAAAGAGAAAAAAATCAAGTGGGAAATAAAAAAAAAATAATCACTAGATGTACAAACCTAATCCATCATGTTCTTTCTTTCATAATAAAATAAATGTACCATTGGTTGAGTCTTCTTCCCATCTTATAAAGGCAGAGCTGCTCGTTCTCTAGCCCTAGCCCTATCCTAGCTCAAGCCCCACCTCCAGCCATCTTTATCCTGATTAATCAATCATTCATGTTCTCCTGGATTTCTGGCCTCAGACCAGACATGTTCTTCTAATCTTTCCACTGACTGCAGCATCCTTGTCACAGAGTTGTCTGTTGTCAGTTCACTTTCACAGCACAGCTTCTCCCAACAACTTTCCTTAGAGGAGAATAAAGTCAGAGCAGGGATCTAGGTGCCACACAGATCTATCTGGGATGAAAAAATAAGGAAGGAAGAGGGTCCTGAGGATCTCAGGGAGGTTTCCATTCTATAGGTGTAAATAAATAATAGCCGAAGTGTGCTAGTGTAGCTGATAAAATTTGAAAGATCCCTGAGTAGAGAAAAAAAATCAGTATAGCACAAAGAGAAAATGGTAAAGTTTTGCATTTTTAATAGCTAATAACTCTGTTCCAATATGAGAAAATTAACTTTTGTTTTATAGACCTTTCTTTAGAAAAGGAGTCATTATCTTAGAGATTTATGATTTCTGCAAGATAACTGACTTTAAAAAGATGCTGAAAGGACAAGCACTTAAAAATTATTTTCTACTTGGAATAATCATCCTGTAAGTATAAAAGGTGAAAATGCTAAGTGAAATTTTCATTAGTAAAAATATAAAGATGGACTAACAATAGGTGAAAGTCCTGTTACCAAGACAACTTGAGAGATGCACACAATTTATTCTGTCTCAGCTCTAAACCCAACTCAACTGTGCTCTTAACGCTATTTTTTACTGTAATACATAATATTTTATAGCACTGGTGTCCTTTCTCCCTCCTTCCTTTCTTTCTTTCCTTCCTTCCTGTCATCCTTCCTAAATTCCTTTTGAGATCTTTCTTGAATTAACTATTTTTACCTTTGTTCTTGACACATTTCTCTCACTCAAGAAAAATGTGTTCATTCAATATCTATACAAATATCTGTGTTTATCAGAATTGGTGAGAAGATAAGGATATTTGAGCTTTCAATCCATCTCTAATAATGTTATCTTTGACATCAAGCTAACAGCAGCCAGCTTTGCCCCATAAACTCTGGTACTACCGGGTAACTATAGGAGTGATGTCGTGGTCACAGAAATGGTCAGGTGCCACCTACAACTGAACTAAGCAATAAGTGACAGCCAAACCAGTAGTCACAGAACCCTATAACAAAAGAAAAGTTTCTATTTTTTTTATCTTTTTATTTATGTATTTTTCTCTGTTGGGCTAAATCTTCAGGTCCATTATTTGGTTATTATTAAGTTTTCAATTCTAGATATCATATTGTGTTCCAAAATTGAGAATTTCTAGATATTTTAATTTCACCTTCTTTGGCTGACTTTAAAGTGTACTGAAGTTTCAGAATATATTTCTTAAAGTAATTCAAAGAAACCATAAGCAAATGGCTACCTTGGTACTTTATTAATAACATCGTAGCAGAAAATTGTTTACTGAAAGAAAACATGCATTTAGAGGTTGTCTTTAAGTTACATTAACATTTTTTAAATTCTGAAAATTTTTTCTCACCAGTATTTTTTTTTTTTTTGCCAAGAAAAAACTGTAAATCTTATTGTCTTTTACCTCCAGTTTATCTGTCCTTTTCTATTGAGATATTTTTTCTTTTATGGCATTCTGGTAACTTTTCTTTTGTGGGTTATTTTTTGAAACATTTCCAAAATTCTTAAGAAGACAATGGCTTACGTTGTTTATTTGGTAGCATTATTTATTTTAGAAATCAAGTTAAAGGAATCAGAAGGATCAAGACTGAACATCTGTTAAGCAATATTTTTATTTTCTTAAGAGGAAATTCATTTGGCTATTTACATACATGCATTTTTATATAAAATATACTTGGGAACATAGAAAATATTCAGTAATAAAATGGCTCATCATTTTAGAATCAAATTACTAACATAGCAGTTCTGGAAATTACAGATACTTCAATTTCTAGTGTCAAGATTTCTGTCACTGAAACAAAATTTGTGGAAATTCCAAAATTTCAGGAACTCTAGGAACCAAAAAATCTATATTATATAACATTATTATGTTTGGCTAAGTGAGACAAATACTTTCAAAGTCAAACTACTCTTAAGAGAGAAAAAAGGGACTATAAATTCAGAATAAAAGCAAAGGTTAATGACAATAAGTATGATATTAGAATGATATATTATTAAATGAAAGCTTTTCAAGGCTTCTTCCTAAATTCCTAAGTTTTAGACATGAAAGAAAAATTCTAGGAAAAACAACTGTTGTTTCACTGAATCATATATATAGCTTTGTATTTTCTTTCCCTTGATATTTTTCAACATATTTTATAGTAATTATCTTTTATACTTCTTTATTCAAAATATGAAATTTATTGAAATGGCTAGAAACACATCCTCTTTTTTTGAGTTCAGAATTTTTTACCTAAAGCAACAAAGTAGGAATACAGTTAGAACTAGACTCCCTGTTGGTTTGGTACCTGTCTTTTGAGAGAAAGGGACAAGGAACATTCTGAAGTCAAAGAAAAAGCACCTTGCCACTTTTTAAATTAAAGATTAGATAAAGAGTAAATAAGTAAAAAGTGGACCAAAGAGTATTAAATAATTGAAGTTTGGTCAAATACCAGACTTCAAACCCTATCATCCTTAGATATTGGTCTTATGGTACTTACTATTCTGAACTGGTTTACTTACTAGTAAAGAGAATCCATACTAACTGAATGTTGTGACAAATAAAATGTGTAAAATATGTTAACATATATTTTTAATTTAACTATAGATCACTAAGAATAGAGATATGTTACCATTTCCTGTACCATATTTCTCTGATAAGTTAGTCGTTTACTATATTAAAAGGAGAAGAATGAGTACTCACAGGAAAGCATTAAGCAGAATGCACTCTGGTGGCTTAGGGCGCAGCCATTGGAGTCAAACATCT
>PVJI01006185.1:0-87759 GCA_004026765.1 Micronycteris hirsuta
TATCTTTCCATTCTTTCTCAGAAATGCTGTCCAGCTGTGAGTTCTGGACGTTGCTTTCCCGCTTTCAGACGTGGCCTTCCGTGGCTGCGGAGAGCCCCAGCTTTCATCTGCTCCGCGCTTTTTTGTGAGAGCAGGACTTTTTTGCTGAGCTGCGGTTTACACCTGCTGACTTGAAGTGTTTCTTTAGATTTAGGGGTCACGCCCTGAGTGCCCTGTATCCCCTGTATCCTTGTCTCCAGGCGACACGCTGCTGGGTCCTGCCATTTTCATGTTCACATCACCAGTCAGTTCTTGCTTCTCGGTCAGGCAGAAATGACAAGGGGTATTCCCACTGTCACCATTTCTTCCTTGCGCTGAGAGTGCAGGGGCTGGGGGCAGGGGAGAGGGGCAAGCACTGTTTCAAAGGCAATCATGGAGCCAGAATTTAATCAGTCCTTCTTAGAGAAAGGATTTATTTTAGGGTAAAGTGCAGTTTTCATTGACTGAGTACATGTCTGTCACCTGAGGCTGTGTGTTGCATTATCACAGAGGACCTGGTCATTTGGTCAGTCTTGTCACCAGTTACCTGAACACTCCTCTGTGTCAAATAGTCTTAACAAATTTAGGCACGTGGGGAAAAAAGACCCAAAGGAGAGCAAACAGGTATCAGGTGTTAGGATTTCAACAGAGCTTTCCTGGGGAAACAGTTCAACACACAACAGGTACCTTGATACTAACAAAAATGTCTTAGTATTTTTGAGAAGCAGCATAGGATGGTGGTTAGGAGAGCGATTCTGATACCAGAGTGTCCAGATTCAACCCCCAGTTTTGCCACTTGTTAGCTGTATGATCTTGGAGAAGATAATAGGCAATCTGGGATGCAGACTCCGCCCCTCGGGGTCCGTGTGTTGTGGCTGGGATGAATGAATTCACACAGACCGCAGAAGTCCTGCGGAGAAAAAGGGACGGCATGGCTGCTCTCTAAGAGAGAGAGAGAGGGTCCCAACCCCTGCCTGGACAGGCTTTTTTTTTTTTTTTTTTTAATTTTATTTTTTATTTTTTAGAGAGAGGGGAAGGGAAGGAGACAGAGAGGGAGAGAAACAGCAATGTATGGTTGCCTCTCACATGGCCCTCATGGGGACCTGGCCCGCAACCCAGGCATGTGCCCTGACTGGGAATCGAACCAGGACCGCTTGGTTCCCAGCCCGCGCTCAATCCACTGAGCTACACCAGCCAGGGCTGGACAGGCTTTTATTGCTTTTCTGGGTACATTACATGGAGGATGGGCCTCATTTACTATGCACAGGTTGGCTGTGGGTGATTACCTTTTACAGATAACAAAGGAAAGATGTTGCTAATTACTTCAAAGAGAAGGATGTTGCAGATCAAGGGGGAAAGTGCTTGAACTGATTACACTCCATACTTGGGAGGTTTAGCACAGACTTTAGGAAGCTTCTTTAAAGATACACAGTAAACATTTGCTTCCTCAATGCAGGGTGAGGGAGTTTTAGCAAAAAGCAAGCCTCATAGCAGCCTAGGTACAATGCAGGCCTGATTCCCCAGGAGAGAACCGAGGCTGGACTACGTGGATAGGTTCCCCTAAATCTGTATCTTAGTTTCTGCATCTGGAAAATGGGGATGATGCTAATAAAAGTACTGGCCTTTCACCCTGGCTGGTGTGGTTCAATGGGTTGAGCACCAGCCTGTGAATGGAAGGGTCATTGGTTGATTCCCAGTCAGGGCACATGCCTGGGTTGTAGGCCAGGTCCCCAGTTGGGGGCATCGGTGTTTCTCTCTCACATTGATGTTTCTCTCCCTCTTTTTCTCTCTGCCTTCCCCTCTCTCTAAAAATAAATAAATAAAATCTTTTAAAAAAGACTTTACAAAATTAAATGTTGGTATAATCTTATAAAATGTACAAAAAATATATAGTTTAAAAAAGTACTGGCTTTTCTGTGGTTATAAGAGGATCCTGTGAGTTGGTATGTGTCCAGTGCCCAGCACAGTGCTGGCCTCACCGCGCAGTGACTACGTTTATTGACCTGAGCTTTTCACACATATTAACTTTTTTAAAAGAGATTTTATTTATTTACTTTTTAGAGAGGGGAAGGGAAGGAGAAAGAGAGGGAGAGAAACATCAATGTGCAAGAGATATATTGATCAGTTGCCTCTCACGCACCCCCAACTGGGGACCTGGCCCCCAACCCAGGCATGTGCCCTGACCGGGAATTGAACTGGTGACCTTCTGATTTGCGGGCTGGCGCTCACTCCACTGAGCCACACCAGCCAGGGCTAACCTTCTTAATCTACAAAACAACCCCGTCCAACGTGTACTGCTGTCACTTCTGTCTTACAGAGGGTTTAACTGAGGCACAGACTGGCTGATAAGTAGCCCAAGGCCAGGCACTGGAACCAGGCACAGCTGGCACCCAAACCCGGGTGGCCCCAGCTCAGAGCTGGCTCCTCCCTGTGATGTCTGCTGTCACCGCCCACTGCGTAATCCATCTGAGCTCCTCCTCCAGGCCTGAGGAGACCGCTTCTTTTAAATGCTGCTTCTTCCTCACATCTCTGACTCAAGTGTGAATGTGGGTATGGTTCTAAGTTTTAAGTGAGGCTTTCTGTGTTCCCTTAGTCCTCTGGGGCTTGGCCCCTTGTCCTATGCCATCCTCAGTCCTTCAGCAGCACAGGACTTTGACCTTCGGGATGAACTGGACCCTTCCTGCCTTTTCTCACTTGCAGGCAGCTGCCAGGGAGAACTCAGTTCCCAAGTGTGTCCTATGCAGAGGGCTGTCCTCACGGCCCCCTTGCCATCTCTAGATCTTTGCTCCTTCTCCTCTGTTTTAATTCTTCTCTGAAAAACACTCCGCCCCAATGCTAGTCCCTTCATGCTTTATTTGTATCTGTAAGCGAGTGGCCCCTTTCACAGAGTCTGAGCCCAGGTACCTACGGAATGAGTCAGGGGACCACACAGGGGCAGAGGGATGGCAATGCTTGGCCACAGATGAAGGGGGGTGGCTTGGCATTGGGTTCACCGTGGAGGGATTTATGCAGATGCTGCTCTGGGCTGGGACTGGGGGTGCACTAGGACCTTCCCAGCCTGCTTTTGTGGTCTAACAACAGGGGCGGGTGCACGGCAGGTCCCAGGATACAACCCGAATGCCACAGTGGAGCGTGGGGTGTGGAAGTCAAAGGCTTCCTGGAGGAGGAGGCCCTGAGCTGAGTCAGACCCAGGGGTGTGGGTCCAGGACCGTGTGGCATTGTCGGCCTCTCTGGCCTTTTCCTCACCGGTACCTGGGGTTGCTGTGAAAATGGAACGTGCACCACACGCGGCACACGAGGGTCACCCTGCGAACCATTGGAGGAAGCGCTATTGTTAGCATCACACACACCACTAATGGCAAGGGCTGCTCCTGAGTGACACACACTCTTCATGCTATCTATTCATTCCCGGGAGCAAATCCCAGCCCGCATGCAAATGCAGCTCTTTAAGAATACAATTATATACACGGTCACTTGACTTCGTGTGGGCATATAAATGTCAAATCGCTAGGCTGTACACCTGAAGCTAATATAATATTGTATGCCAACCATACTTTACTAAAATACTGTTTAAAAAATCAAAATACAATGTCCTGTAGAAGAACAAGATTTCCCAAAAGGTGTTAGGAATGGATTTCACGGCTCCTGCACCAGCCGCCTTCCCCGTTCCTCTCGACTCGTCTGCCACAAGCCCCATGAAACGTTGCTGGTTTGCAGAGCTGGAGTCAGATTTTGCATCCCCGATGCTGTGTTCTTTCTTGAGCCATAGCAGCAAAGACGTTTCCTTCACATTTGACACAGGGCCAGGGATATGTAATTATGACTGTGGTGGAACCCTCTTGGCTCCCCGGGATCACATCTGAGCAATGATTCCTTTGTAATATTGCCATCATTTCTCCACAGAGTACGACTGAGCGAAGCCAAGTTGCTGAGACAAATGACATAAGTGTGACATTGCATTAAATGGACATTTTCCCCTGTGGCCTTTAACAATTTCTACTTTAAAGAAGACAAGTAGCTGTCCAGCTAGCTAATTAAAAGTACCAGATTGCACAGGTGAGAGGTACGATTCTTATTAAAGTGTCCATTTGCTACCTTGACGGCTCCTAAGGAGCAAATATGTCTACTGCTCCAGATATAAAGAAATAAAGTGACTCGGCCCTGGGAAACTCACTCTGGAGAACAAATGAATCTGGGGTGACACAGCCCTCGGCACAGAATCGGAGGGTGAGGTGAAGTGCCTGCAGGAAAAATGCAGCTCTCATTAGTCAGGGAAGGGGAACCTTTTGGATCCCATATCAGCCTGTGCCCCCCCTCCCCGTTTATCAAGGAGGGGGTTCGTTGGGCATAAGTGCCAGGTGTCCCCTCACTAAGGCCGGGCACCTCACTGAGGAGCAGCTCTCAGACAAAGTGGCCCAAGTGAAAGCCAGTGACACATGCTGTGGGGATAGTCACCAGGCTCGGCTCTCTCCCCACAGTCCTCTAAATGACAGTAGAGGGACACAACCCAAACCAAATGTGGTAAAGTCCCCAGGAGTAAAGAGACTAACCAGGCAAGGGAACCAGCACAGAGAGAAGACACAAGAATTCAGGAATCAGATGTCTGAGCCACGGACCTAGCATGCCGGAGAAAGCTGAGAAGCTGGCACGTGAGCCCAGAGCCTGGAGACACCAGAGGCACCGGGCACATCACGAGGCTGAGAGCAGGTGCAGTCAGGACCTGAGGAAGTGAAAAACAGGCCCTGGTGACTGGGAGCTGGCCTGACACTGACAGCTGGGCCACGGTGTTCCCCACGGAACAGAGACAGTTGCATAGAACACCTACGCGAGACAAGGCCCCTCGGCGACGTGAGGGACAAAGGAAAACAAGACCATTCCGTGAGTGTGCCTGAGCACCAATGAGTACAAGAATGCTGCCCAGAGCCCTGGTTGTGCAGCTCAGTTGGTTAGGGCATCTGCCTGATACACCAAGGCTGCAGGTTCGATCCCCAGTCAGGAGACATACAAGAAGCAACCAATGAATGCATAAATAAATGGAAAAAATTGATGTATCTATCCCCCCTTCTCTCTCCCTTCCACTCTCTAAATTAAATAAAAAATTTTAAAAAAATGCTGCCCAGACCTGAAGAATGGCCCAGAGACCCCCTTTTTTGGACTGAGGCTCCTTTACTGATTGCAGTGTTAATCCACTTCCGTTTTCTTAAAGCCTACATGAGGCCCAGCTGGTGTAGCTCAGTGGCTTGAGCGCGGGCTGGGAACCAGAGGGTCCCGGTTCGATTCCCAGTTGGGGCACATGCCTGGGTTGCGGGCCAGGTCCCCAGTGGGGACCATGTGAGAGGCTAACATACATTGCTCTTTCTCCCTCCCTTCTCCTCTCTCTGAAAATAAATAAATAAAATCTTTATAAAAAAAAGCCTACATGAGATTAAGTCATCACGGATCAGTCCTCATTTCCAGACCGCATGCAACCCAGAGCAAAGCACCACTTCCCGCACCACTTCCCTGAACCCCCTCCAAATCACCTAATTCAAGTCCAAATCATATTCTCAGTCCTTCCCAACACTTTTCCGGGGCGCCCACAGTTCTCCGCGACATCGGCCTCTCTCTTTGCAACAGGACGAAAACCCAACTTTGTTTGACTACGGGCGGGCTCCTGGTGGGCTGTGACTGAAGAACAGCGACAGGCCCAGACCACTCCCCACTCCACCCCCATTTAGACAGCCAGGGATGGCAAGGGACCCTGGGGACTGAGGCAGGGGCACCAGGCCCTGCTGGAGGAAAGGGTGTATTCTCCAGGAGAGTGCAATAAATGAATGGCAGCATCACAGGGAGACTCCCTCCCCCCTCCCCAGCTGACACTCGGAAAAGACAAAGAATAAACAAGAATCACACAGGAAGCAGAGACAATGGCTAGAAATGAAGAGAATGTCTAAAGCTGAAGCATATTCTTCAACAAATAACTAATAAGAACAAAGAGTTGGAAGGAAAATTGTACATTAAAGGAGACTTAGAGCTTTATTAACTAATAGCAAAGAGTAGACCTTATTGGATTTGGATTTAAACACACTGTAAAAATAAAACCCTTTATGAAACCAACAGAGAAAGATGGATATTGCCTGTATATTTGATGATATGAGGGAATTATCATCAAAAGTCTTTAGAGGTTGATGGGGGAATTCAAGAGTCAGGAAATTTTAGTTTAAGGTAATAGTTAATAAGCCTCGTAGTTAATACATGTGAAAAGCTATTGTTTCAGGAACGGCAGGTATGGACGGCCTGCCCTGACTCCAGGAGACCACAAGCCTTTGATCTCTGTGCTCCAGAAGAGACCCTAAGCAATCAAGGTAGTGTCCGAGCCACGGTGTTCCAAGGAGAGACAGTCTGCTGCCCAGGACACAGATAAAGGAAATCGTCCAGGACATAGGACACAGGGCACAGGACACAGGACACAGGATACAGGACACAGATAAAGAAAACCACTGGTCAGCCCAGGCTGGTGTGTCTCTGGATTGAGCACCAGCCTGCAAACCAAAGGGTTGCCGGTTTGATTCCCAGTCAGGGCACATGCCTGGGTTGCGGGCCAGGTCCCCAGTAGGGGGCGCACTAGAGGCGACCACACATGGATGTTTCTCTCCCTCTCTTCCCCCTCTCTAAAAAGAAATAAATAAAATATTTAAAAAAAGAAAAGAAAACCACTGGTCAGCGGATGAAAGAATGTTAGGGAAATTGCCGGACTGCAGGTTTTATTTGATTAACCTCTCTCCTGAATTCCAAATCCCTTACCTACATTTTTTCCCCTTGAATTCCAAATCCCTTACCTACACTTTTTACCCTTGAATTCCAAATCCCTTACCTACACTTTTTCCCCTTGAATTCCAAATCCCTTACCTACACTTTTTCCCCTTGAATTCCAAATCCCTTACCTACACTTTGCCCCTTTATAAAAAAGGTTGGCTTGAAACCAAATGTAAGACAGTCTGTAGGGCACATACCTGCCCTCTTGTCAGATCGCCAGCCGTCTGAGTGAAGCACCTGTAAAGATTCAGTCTCCGTCTCTGCTTTCTGGGTCTGGTCGGTGACCAGCAGCACAGACACTGGCTTTTCTGGTTTCAGTGTGATTACTGTATTGTGGTTACATTTACATAAAAGATTTCTCATCTTTCAGAGATATGTGTGGGACTATTTATAGGTGAAATGCTTTGAATTCTGGAATTTGCTTCTAAAGAATCTTCTGGGGGGTGGGGTAAAGGGGAACTGGCAGAAGTGGAATTGTCAAAGCCGAGTAGGGGATATCTAGAAGTTTAGCATTCTATTAGCTCATTGTTGCCTATGTTTGAAAATTTTCACAATAGAAAGTGAACAAAAACAAGAAAAACAAACCAAAAACAACACGAAAACCTCCTGTCAAACAAAACCCTTTGGAACTGAAAACTGTTCCAAAAGCAAGGGTTTGTTGAGCCACGTGGTAGCCAGAGAGAGGCCAGGACCTGGGGTGGTCGGTCTGAACCCCCAGCAGCCCTGCCGGGCAGGGAGGACAAATGTGTACTCCTCCCCGGGGCTGATGGGGGCTCCTCTGTGCAATGAGTTTGGGGAAGAAAGATGTACATTGTTTTGCATTAATATTCCCTGTAGATGGGGCATTGGGAGGGAGTAAGGTGAGGCAGGGCACATTCTGGGACTTGCTTCTGGACTGCTGTCCAGAAGCTTCACATGTAAGCGGGGTGTGCGGTGGCATCTGGTAGTTGGCCATTCTTTCTGGATAATTGCTCAAATAGCTGCCTGGAAATTGATTCAAAGTTTCAACATACATTCAGGAATGTACTCAGTCCGTTTACTGATTAACTCTCCTTGTCTCTTCCTCTCACCCTCTAGCCTGCTGTAATTTAACTTAGAACATCTCAGCATTTTTTCTCTTGTCACTTCTACAGTGCAACTTTCTTTGACCTCCTCAAAATAACCTCAGCTTGCTCAGACCTGCCCTGGACCCCAGGCCAGGAAGATGTCAGGGCAGTCCATCCTCAGAGACCACAGACACAGAGAGAGGCTTTAGAAAGCAATTGGAAAATGGCATAAACCTCATCCAGGACCATAAAGCAGGGAGGCAAGGGACAGCTGCAGCACAGTTGTTCAGTGCTGGCTTTCCTCTCCCCAACTTCATCTCCAACCATGCCCATGGAATCTGCCCGTAAGGCCCCTTCCACACCCCGGGAATCCCCGCGGGGCTGTCTGGAGGACAAAACGCAGGTGGTAGCTATGGGGTCAGATTCAGCCCTAGGTGAAGGAAGAGAGGTGGCTTGCCTTTGATGAGAGGGAAGGGATGCAAATGCCCTGCACTGACCTGGGTGACACGTGGGAGATGAGTGAGTGTCAGAACTGGAGGATGACTTTGTGGCACCTGAGTTGCTGACAGAATGGAGGTTGGGGTGGGATTTGACTCCTGGAGGCAAGGAGCTGGAGCTCTGAGGGGGTTTGTAAGGGGTGCTGCTGAAGAGGCTGTGACTTCTGAACATTCCCTCTGCAATGTTAATCCGGGAGGAGATCCTGAAGCTCAGACTGAGTAAAGTGCACTTGGAGAGGCAGCGGCCGCTTCAAATGGAGCATGCTCTTTTTTCTTTTCCAAGAAATTTCCAAGGGCTCTCCTGCTTTTGAGCAAATTTATCTAGCTTTTCATGCGTTTTGAGACTTGTGTTCGACCTTATTGAAGTACAAATAAAACATATTTTTCCATCTTTGTAACAGAAAATACATTTATGCTTTACACATAAGGGTTTTCTCCACCTGCAGGGAACTGGGGATTCATTTACTGATGGCTAGATGGAAGTTTGTGGCTAACACAGAGCTGCTTTCTAAAAATAGGCAGTGATCAGTGCAATTGATTCACCAGAAAAGGGCCCATCAGAACAGTCCTGGGAAATGGGCACAGGCCAAAGCCATGTGCCCTGACCTCTCTGGGGTACTGCAGCCCTTCGAGAATCTAATGGAAGATGTGAACACCTCCAAATGCTTGTGCACACACATTCTGCATATGATTTCAGAGGGTTCGCTGAACCCTCCTGAGCAAGAACAACAAAAAGCTGGAAGGAAGCGATGGCCATTTACATTACAAAAGGATTCTTTGCTCTAAAAAAAGAGGATTTACTAATGCTCCAAAATGCCTTCCGGTAAATTCCAGTTGGTTTATTTGATTTGCAAATAAATATTCTATTTCTACAGAACTTTACAGCTAAGACTGCGTTTAATCAGTTCAAGGCTAGTCCCTACACAAATCCATTAATGAAACTACAAATGCTTATTGTACCTCATCTCTGTGCTGGCCAGACCTGGGGGCAGCAGAACAGACGCAGCCTTGTGGAGGGCACGGTTGGCTGAGCAGGAGAGCCGGTCAGCTTGTTCCCGGCTGTGTTTCCAGCACCGAGGACAGCTCCCGCCACTAGCGATTGGATCAGCGTAGGAAGGAATGAAAAGTAAGCCGAACACTGAATGCTGTTATGAAAATGGAGTGCTGCAAACGCATGGGGTGAAAGGGAAAATCTCCATGGAAGGGGTTGGGGGAGTCAGGGAAGATGTCCCCAGGGAGGAGGGATTTAAGCTGTACCCTGAGGGATGAGTCCTGGGAAAAAAGCATTTCAGAAAGAAGACCAGTGTGTGCAAACCCCCAGGTCCAGAGGGGCGTGCCGTAGCGAGGACACAGGATGTGTCTGGAGCGCAGGAGGAACCAGACACAGGCCTTCCAGGTCAGGGGAAAGAGATGCTTCTTTAATTCTGGATACTATGCAAAGCACTCGGAAGGTTTAATCAATGGAGTGAGATAATTTGACCTATATTTTCAGAAAAATTGCTCTGGTTGCTGTGTAAAGGATAAACTTTGGGAGTGGAGGACAAAGAGGGCCACCAAAGACTGGTCATCAGGACAAGAGATAACCGTGACTGCTTGCAAGGGCGGGGGGAGGGGTGAGTTAGGGATGCTGAGAAATGGCTGGATATGAGTGACCCCGGGAGGAAAGCCAACCAGGTGTGGAAATAAATCGGAGCTCCCTGACCTCTGGTTGGGAGGATGAGAGGTTAGATAGAGGTGAGGAAAATGAAAGAAAGGTATCGGGGGAGAAATCCTGAGTTCAGAGTTGGATGTGCCGAGTTAAGAAGTTGATTGGGATGGAGTATGAGCTGGGTGTGGGCACAGCATAGGCGGGCATCAATTCCTAGAGAGGTAGGAATTGGGATGCAGTCACCCTGGGGAGGCTGGCCCAGGAGTGCGGGCAGAGGGGAGATCAGTGAGGGGGCAGGGCTCTGCCTGGCCGCAAGAGCCTTCGCCACCTGGCCCCTCGGTGTTTCAGCCAGGCTGCTGGGGCCCTGAGGCTGGAACACACACTCTTTCTCCTAGAGCCTTGACACTGGTTCTCTGCTCCTCATGCCTAGAATGCCCTCCCATATTTTCTAGACTTTTCTTAATTCCACCCACCCTTTAAAACTCAGCTGACTCTCCCTTGGAGTCACTGTGGGAGCAAGGATCCTATCCCCCACCTCTGCTCTGCTCTGCACCAAATGCTGAGGGCCCAACAGCAGGCATTGCACACCAGGGTGCCCCCCAAGCCCCCAAAAACACAAATCAAGCTTTCAAGTGTCCTGCTGAAGCCCCTCTCTGCATTCGAGGTGAAGGTGAACACCCTCCCAATGCCCACTCTTTAGGCCTTTTGTGCCCTGGAGGAGGGTGTGGGCAGGGCAATCACAGGGCTTTCGGACAGGTCCTGCGTCATGGGCTTGCATCCCACCCTGGAACATGGCAGCTTACAACTGGTATCCTAACTGCCATTTAAATACCCCATTATGTGTGTATTTATGACCCTTTGTTTGCAAAGGGATATGGGACTGGGGGGGGGGGTGGCCAGAGCAGGGACAGGATTTAGAAAGTGAGCGAGGAGGAGGCACCCAGAGTAGCAAGGACAGGCGCCCATGGCCAGAAAGCTCTGGGAATTGGCACCTGGACCATTTCAATGACCCCCTTTTGACAAAAAACGATGCTTTGCCTTGGTCATGTCAGAATGGGCAAATGTCCCCCCCCTTTTTTTTAACCAACTAACATGAGCAAAGGAGCTTTTCACTTTCCCTTTTGGAGCCTCGTTCGGGGTAGGGGAGCCCTGAGAGCCAGAGAGGAGAGCTGGTGGGCTGTGCAGGGAGTGGGGAGCCAGTGCAGGTTCTGGAGGAGAGGAGGGGCATCATGAGGGCCCCACGAGGTGACAATCCGGCAGGTTGGGGAGGGGCCGGAGGCTGAGAAGTCTGTGAGATGCTGCTGCTGCCACCCAGGTGGGAGGAGGGAACTCTGGGATACCCTCGGGGGGCCTGCTGGGTTTGAGGCCCTGATGTCTCCCCCTGAGAGGTGGTGCAGGGTTGATGAGAGGCTGCGGTGAAGGTCCCTTTGGGGAGTTTTCCTAGAGGGGAGGGAGTACACAGGCAATAGGGCTGTTTTGGGGCCCCATCAGGAGAAATATCACACAGGCCTTTGGCATTTGTCGAACCACCTCTGGGGCTCCGAGAGCTGCCTGTCTAGGAGGGGCCCGCCGCTGCCGTCCTGCCAGGGCCGCCGTTCGGGGTGGAAACCAGGCCCACCATGGCTCCGGCTCGTGCCCTCTGTCAGCAGTGGTGGGCTGGCACACAGATAGCAAACTGCCTGTTTGAATAAAGTTGGGGGGCTGGTTGGTAAATGTTCCTAGTGGGGCCCATATCAAGCCACCAGCTTAGCCTCACGGAGCATCATCACGTAACCCTTCCACCTCAATGCGAATGACTCAGGGGCATAGACAGCAATAAAACAATAATGAAGAATGAGTTTTGAGTATTTTTTACCTTCATTTTTAATATAATTTGTTTCTTTGTAAGTCTACATAATTTAATTTTTAATAATGGCTTTGAAGAACTGGCTTGGAAAATTCCTGCAAATTTAATAATCAGCTCTTGGGAGGTGGCAAAGCCCATTCCAGCTGGCCAATGGCTGGTGCCAAGGACAGGTTCAGGCTCTGGGCCTGGGGGGCCTCTCCCACGCTGCTGGGAGGCCTTGTTCCCAGCCAAGGAAACCGTGGACAGTGGGACACAGGGCTGGCTGACTTTCTTTCCCAGGGTACAATTATGTATTCTGGTTTTTAAAAATGTATTATAGTCAATAAGGCTAGCAGTCAGCACAATAAGGCTAGTGGCTATATCTGACCGTGCGAGTTTAGGGTGTAACCGACTGCATGGCCTGTGTGCTGCACGACCAGGAAGGAGCTCCGAGCTGGGACAGCTGAGTCCGCCTGTGCAACAGGCACCTTTCCTGTTAAGTAGGTCCAGAGATGGTCTGGTTTTCTTTACCCAAAAAGAACAAAAAACATTAAAAACTTGCATTGACAAGTATCTGAGCTGAAGTGGCTATAGTAAGACAATGTATCAGTGTTAAATTAAAGAGAAAAATTAAGCACCCGCCACTCTATTAGTCAGCATTTTTAAGGTTTTATTATCATGAAGTTTGGAAAGAGAGTTAAAGAATCTATTTAAATGCAAATGTGCCATAAAACCGACTGAGAGCAATGCGTCTTCAGAATGCACTCAGCCCTCCTTTCAGCAGGCTCTGCTCGTGATAATGCTGCTATTTTTTCAGCTTAGAGAATATGTCTGAGAAACCTGGTGTCACTGGAGTACAGCTGGCCTGGTTCCCTGGGGCGGGGGGTGGGGTGGGGGGGAGGTATTGTACTTGGGGACATATGTGGGGCTTCTTCTGGGGGCAGGACTGGTACATAAACCCCTGTGCCCTCTGGGGCTGGCTGAGCAGAAGCCCAGGCATCCCCTGGGCAGGGCCTTGGGCTGAGGGGCAGTTGTCCTCTGCCCGGAGTTGTCCATCCCTGGCCCATTTTATGAGAGTGCCCCCGAGGAGCCGAAATGTGCCGTGCTCACAGACCAGGGCCCATTGTGGTTTCCTGACCCAAGGACTGAATGAGGCACACCTCAAACAGAGGCAAACACAGAGCATGGCTCCGGATGGCAGCTGCCAGCGCTTGCCACTGAAACTTCCTGCCTCGTGCAGGAAGAGGCGGGGGGGTCACCAACTCTCAGTGAGCCCCTCTGATGTGCCAGGTGCCAATGTCACTAACAATGGCCCTGAGGAGGGATTACAGGGTCCAGCAGATGTGAGGCCTGCTTGAGTGTGGTTGGTAGGGTAATAATATGGGTGTGATAATTTATAGCTTTAATTCGAACAGTTCACCTAAAATGTCATATGGTGTGCTTGAGTGTGATGTTGTTATGTTACAGAATTACATGCTTACGATTTTGTAATAAAACAGGGACGCTATTTGTTCCAGACCCTGTAGAATTGCCCTGATGTGAAGGAGAGGCTGGGAAAGGGGGTGTGGAGCAGTGGGGGGCTGTCGCCCTCAGGGCTCTGTCAGAGGCAGACTGACCCCAGTCCCAACTCAGTGGGTGGAGGGAACTGGGCAGCGGGCGGCTGGGGCAGCACGGGGCGGCGAGCCTGGCCTGGTGCTGGGAGAAGCAGCTGCTTCTCAGAGGCCTCAGGTCTCCATCCCCACCAAGGCCAGGGCCGCTCTGGCAGCAGTCAGGGGACTCAGTGTGTCCAAAGGCCCACAGGCACCCTTGGGCCTATGGCCTTGACTAAGAGGAGACCGCTTGCTTAAAAGCCCCCAAGCCCACAGAACAATCTAAGAACCACTGGCTCCTGGGGCCCTCTGTCAGGGAGCTGGCAGGCCCGCCCTGCACTGCTCGCCTCATCCCCGTCCTGAACCGGGGCCCCTGAGGGTCAGGCCGCGGTCCCAGCACCGGGAGCAGTAAGTATGCTGAGTTTTTGGAAACTACTATGTAGGTATGTAACATGTACCAGAGCAGAATTTCTATTTGAAATTTTATATATTAAAATTTTAAATATAAAGTTAATGTTTATGTAGCTCTTTTTACTTCTGTTTATTTGGAGCCACTCAGAATTTGGTTTGAAGGACTCTCCTAAGGTGGGTTTCTCTCCCCTACCTACTCCCAGCCCCTCCTCACAGAGCCCCCCTCCCCTCAGGACCAGAAGTGGAGGCCCCACCCTCAGAAGAAGAAATCCCCGGTTGGGAGCACCTCCACGTCCCTTCTTTTTTCTCTGTTTGGGGTCACCATGGGCTTGGGCACATTTTGGGTCTGGGGTCGCTTTCTGCCTGGGAAAGGGGCTGGAGCCAGGGCCAGGGATGGGGCTGGAAGAGGCGCTCAGGGCCTCCGTCAGCTGGTTCAGGCAGGGCAGCCTCCCCGCAGGGCCTCTCCTGGGAGGACGGACTGCAGAGGACCGGGCCCGAGAGAGTAGGGTGAGTGAGACCCGCTGTCGCACGGGGGGAGCTCACCAAGTACGGGCGTGTGCACCATCTTACGTGACCGTCCCTCAAACACTCTGTTTACAGGTGACACAAGCTCTTTAAAATCAATGACTTTTTATTGGGGTAACGTGGTTAATGACATTGTGTAAGTTTCAGGTGCCCAACATTGTAATTTGATATCTGTGTACGCTCACCACCAAAAGTCTAGTTCCACTCAATGCCACGCATTTGACCTTCTTTACCCCCGTCTGCCTTCTCCCACCCCCTTCCCTTTTGGTAACCACCATTCTGTTGTCTGTATCTACGAGTTTGTTTTTATTTTGTTTTGTTCATTTGTTATTTTTTTTGTTTTATATTCCATATGTGGAAGTAATTACATGCTTTTTGTCCTTTTGCTCTGATTTATTCACTTAGCATAATACTCTCAAGATCTATCCAGTTGTGGCAAATAGCAATATTTCATCTTTTTTATGGCAGAGTAGTGTTCTGCGCATGTGTGTGTATTAATGGATGACTGGCTAAAGATGTGACATGTATATCCGATCATCTACTAATGGACACTTGGGTTGTCTCCATGTCTTGGCTATGTAAATAATGCTGCAATGAACATAGAGGTGCAGACATCTTTTTGAGTTAGTGTTTTCATATTCTTTGGGTAAATATCCAGAAGTGGAATTCCTGGATCACGTGATAGGTCTATTCTTAATTTTATGAGGAAGCTTCATACTGTTTTCCATAGTAAGCGTACCAGTTTACATTCCCGCCAGCAGTACAAGACGGTTCCCTTTTCTCTACCTTTGCTCCAACCCTTCCTTTCTGTCTTTTTTTTTGGCAGCCATTCTGGCAGGTGTGAGGTGGCAGCCCACTGTGGTTTTGACTTGCATTTTCCCGATAATCAGAGTTGCACACTCTTACCTGTGCCTGTTGGCCGCATGTATGTCTCCCTTAGAAACATGCTTGTTCCAGACGCTCTGCCTACTTTTTCATCCAGTTATCTTGTTGTTACCGTTGTTTTTAAGTTCAGTTCTTTCATGTCTTGGATATTAACCCCTTACCGTTGTGTCAAATATATTCCAAATATATGTTTCCAAATATATTCTCCTATTCGGTTGGTTGCCTTTTTGCTTTGTTGGTGGCTTCCTTTGCTGTGCAGAAGCTTCCCAGTTTGATCTAGTCCCATTTGTTAATGTTTGGCTTTGTTTCCCTTGCCTTGGAGTCAAATGCACAAAAACACCACTGAGACCCATGCAGATGATCTGATCTTGAATAGAAAACAACCTAGGATGCACTAAAAATATTAAAATGAATAAATGTAGTCAGCAAAGTTGTAGGATACCAGGTTAATACACAAAAATATATAAATTGTAATACAGTATAACAAAAAAGTAGTTTCATATACTTGCAGTAAATAATTCAAAAGTGAAGTTAAGAAAATAATTCTACTTATAATGGCATCAGAATGATAAAGCAAGAATAAATTTACCTAAAGAACAGTCTGAAACACTGAAAATGATAAAACAAAAACATTGTTGAAAGAAATTAAAGAAGACCTAAATAAACAAAGACAATCCATGTTCATAGATCAGAAGATAATACTTTAAGATGGCAACACTCCCTAGTTAATCAACAGATTTGGCCCAATCTCTATAAAATCCCAAGTGCCTTTGGATTGAAATTGACAATATTTTTTTATGAGTAAGAGTATCAGTGCATTTATTTTCATACAGGTAATTTTTCTACTGCTTCAACAATTCCCTTTTGAAAATAAAAGAACAAAAGAATCCCAAAGCTTAGAACTAGATCACTTGGCCCTTTCTCTTCTGACCTCCTCCCAGTTCAGAATGCTCACATCTCCTAATGGCCGGCACCCTCTTGGATCTGCAGTTGGGCTCAACACAGTCAAGCCTCAGCACAATCTTCTTTGTGGTTTCAGCCTTCTTCCGTAAAATTGGCTTCCTCTGCCCACTGT
The DNA here is from genome assembly GCA_004026765.1 of Micronycteris hirsuta. NCBI lineage: Eukaryota > Metazoa > Chordata > Mammalia > Chiroptera > Phyllostomidae > Micronycteris > Micronycteris hirsuta. The sequence continues at coordinate 16,315 of PVJI01006185.1, forward strand.
AGCCACTCTGCTTCTGATCATAGCGCCTCTTTCCCTGGGTGTCCAGGGATCCTTGCCCTTCTTATTCTGGGTCACTTTGTGAGGCTGATGCTTTCCACGCTTCTTACAGAAAGTCCTTTGGGTTTTAAGCACATGGACCATCTTTACAGTAAAACTGTTGGGAGACTCAGCATCTACACGCTTTGTCTCTCTCTGCTTATGCCTAACAGTATTGAAGTTGACAATATTTATGTTCTTTTTTAAATTGAATTTATTGGGGTGACATTGGTTAATAAAATTATACAGATTTCTGGGTTACAATTCTAGACAATATTTATATTCTTAATTTCACATGGAAATGCAAGGACCTCAGAATAGCCAAAACCATCTTGAAAAGGAAGAACCAAGTTGGAGGACTCACATCATCTTTTCCACATGAACTACAAAGCTCCAGTGCCAGGAAAGGGTGGTACTGGCGTACTGATAGACGAATAGGTCACTAAAATGGAATTGGAGTTCAGAAATAAACTATTGCATTTTCAGCCAACTGATTTTCAATAAGGATGCCAAGACAGTTCAGTAGGGAAAGAATAACCTTTTCAACAAATGGTGCCGAGACAAATGGATACACACACAAAACATCCTTTCTTCCAAACATTCATAAAAATTAACTCTAATGGATCCTAAACCTAAATGTTAGAGCCAAATCTAGAAAACTCATATTAAAAAATATAGATATAAACATTTATAACCTTGGGTTACAATAAGCATTCTTAGATACAATACCAAAAGCATAAGCAACAAGACAAAAAAAGATAAAACGGATGTCGTTGAAATCAAACACTTCTGTGCTTTAGAGGATTCCACCAAGAAAGTGAAAAGACAATTACAGAATAGGAGAAAATATTTCCAAATCATATATCTGATAAGGGACTTATAGCTAGAATCTATAAAGAACATTTTATATCAATACTATAAATCAATAATAAAAAATCAGTAATAAAAAAGAGAAATCAATAATAAAAAAGACAATCATAATTTGAAAATAAGCAAAGGATCTGAATAGATTCTCCCCAAAGAAGATATACAAATGGCTAATAAGCAGATGAAAACAGGCCTCAACATCATTAGTAATTAGAGAAATGCAAATTAAAGCCATGGTAAGCCCCAGCCAGCTGGTGTGGCTCAGTTGGTTGGGTGTCATCCCAAAACTCAAAAGGTCACCAGTTTGATTCCTGGTCGGGGCGTATGCCTGAGTTGTGGGTTTGGTTCCAGGTTGGGCACATACAGAAGGCATCTGATCGATGTTTCTCTCCTTCTCTTTCTCCCTCCCTTCCCCTCTCTCTTATAAAAAACAAAAACAAAAACATGATGAGATATTACTTTATACTCAATAGGACAGCTAGAATTTTCTTAAAGAATAGATAATAACAACTATTAATATATCTTTGGAAAAAAACCTCTCATACGCTGGTAGTGGGAATGTAAATGGCACAGCTGCTTTGGAAAAGTTCCTCAAAAAGATCACATGGAGTTACTACTTGCACTCCTATTCCGCCCAGCAATTCCCCTCCTAAGGGTATGCCCAAAAGAAATGAAAACGTGAAGTCCACGCGAAAACTTGTACACAAACGTTTGTGTAGCTATATTATGCCACAAAAAGCGGAGACAGCTCAAATATCGATCAGCTGATCAAGGGAGCAGTTAGAGGTGGTATACCCCTACGGTGCAGTATTATGTGACCATAAGAAGAAATGAAGTAATGACGCATGCAACAACACAGGTGGCCCTTGAAAGTATTACAGTAAGAGAAAGAAATCAGTCACAAAGACCACACGTTATATTATCCCACTCATGCAAAATGTCCAGAGCAGGCGAACCCTTGGAGACGGGAGATGAGCAGCCTAGGGCTGGAGAGTGGGGGGAACAGCAGTGGCTGCTAGTGGACGCAGCGTTTCTTTCCGGGGCGGTAAAATGTTCTAACATGGATTATGGTGATGTTTGCCCGACTCCGAATTTATAAAAACGACTGAATTGTGTGGTATGTGAATTACATCCCAATAAAGCTGTTACTCTAAAAGAAAAGCATTTGTCAACAAAAGCATTAAGGCTTGGAGATTTTTAAAATACAGTTTTAAACTACAAATTCAATTTCTTAAATTGTTATAGGACTGTCTGAGTTATTTATTTCACACTGAGTGAATTTTGACATTTTGTGGATTTTGAGGATTTGGTCCATTTTATTTGCAAACGGATGTTGTTATTGTTTCAATGCCAGTGTGATCTGTAGTTATTCCCCCTGTGAAGTCCTGATTTGGTCATTTGTCTTCTCGTTCTGTTTGTTAGTCTGACTAGAGGTGCATCAGGTGTATTGGTCTTTAAAAAAACCACGTTTTGGGTTCATTAATTTTCTGTTTTTCTATTTTCAACTTCATTAATAACCATTCTCTATTGTTTTCTTCCTCCTAATTTTCTAGGTTTATTTTGTGTTTCTTCCCCACCCCAACACCCTCAGTTTCTTAGCGGGGAAGCTTAGATGGTTGCTTCGAGACATTTCTCATTTAATGCAGTCAATTTCCCTCCCACTTTAGCTACATCCCACAAATTTAGGTATGTTACATATTAATTTTCTCTCATTTTAGTGCATTTTAAAATTTCGTTTGAGATTTCCTTTTTAAAAGTGTGGTTTTTTTCCTAGTGTTTGGAGATTCTTCAGTTATCCTTCAGTTACTGATTTTCAGTTTAATTCCATTACCGTCAGAAAACATATTTTATGATTTCAATCCTTTTAAATTTGTTAAGATTTCATTTATGACTCATGCTATGGTCTAACTTGGTAAATGTTCTGTGTACACTTGAGAGGAATGTGTCGTCTGCTGTTGTGTGGAAAGTTCTATAAATATAAATTAATTCAAGTTAGTTGATGTGTTGTTCAGTTCTGTCCTTGCCAGTTCTGTCCTTGCTAATTTTCTGTCAACAGTTTCTGTATATTACATAGAGAGGATGGTTTCAGTTTCCAAGTGTAATGGTGGAAATATCTCTTCCTTTTCTGCTCTGACAATTTTTTGCTTCTTATATTTTGAAACTCTGTACTCAGGTGCTCACGTATTCAGGGCTGCTGTACCTCTCTCTGCGACTGGGGTGATTTGCTTTGCTCTGAAGTTTACTTTGATGTTAACATAGCTCTCGCTTTGGTTTGTCAGGGCTTCCATGATATAGTTTTTTTTTTCATATATATATAATTTTATAAATATATATAATTTTTTTCTTTTTACCCTACCTATATCATAATATTTGAAGAGAGTTTCTTGTAGACAGTATGTTCTTGGGTCATTTTAAAAATCCATTCTGCCAATCTTTATCTTTTAACTCTCTTCATTCACATTTAATGTAATTGATGATATGTTTGGATACAGGCCTCCCATTTTATTATTTGTTTTCTAGTTCCCTCTAGTTTTCATTCCTGTCTCCTGTCTCCTACTTTTGCGTTAAACTTTTTAAAAGTATTCCATTTTAAGTTATCGAATAGGTTTTGACATTTTCTCTCTGTGTAGTTTTTTTCGGTGTTGGGAGAGACAGCTATTGGGTTTCTTGCTTTCCTCTCTCTCCTGCTGTGTGCGCCAAGGCTGCAAAGCCCGGAGCACGGTGTCCGGGCGAGAGTTGGGGGGGCGGGGCCCAGAGCACCGGGAACGGCAGGTGGAAAGGTGGCGGCCTGTATGGAGGAATACTCATACACCGCACACTGGGAGGAAGACATGCCCCACCCAGGTATAGACCCAGGAGGAAGGGAGAGGAGAGCCGGCTGACATTAAGTTTCCTTCCCAGTGCTGCTGCCGCTGCCACTGTCCCGGGGAGCTCGTCCGCACTACCCCTCATGCTCCCGGAGCTCCCAGCAGGCGGATTAGTGGTCTCCTGGTGCGTGTCCTCCATGGGACAGGCATAGTCTGTGGTCTCCATGGACTAACACCACTGTCCCCAATTTGTGTGCATGTTAGCATCCTTAGTTCCTGTGCTCATGAAGAAAAAGGGATCCTGAATTCAGTGGATGGGGTTTTGGTGAAGTTTGCAGAGGGAAGGGAATCCAAAGTGGCCTTGTGGGCGGGGCCCAATGGGCTGATTCACTGTCTTGCAGTTGTGGCTTCCACTGCTGACCAGAGAGTAAGAACTAATGTGCTCACCGTCTGCACTTCCTGTCCCATAAGTGTCAGAGGGGATTCTCCTATCCAGGACGGCTGCATATACAGGAGTTCAGAGGTGCATGTCGGCTGCAACCTCCCCTTCATCCTTTCCTTTCTAAACCAGCCCTGGTGGTACAGCAGAAACACAGAATTCTAGCAGGAGAAAGAGAAATCCCATTTAGGTAAAAATTTAATGGCTGCCTGGCTATACAAAGGCATTTCCTAGTGTCATAGCGTCACCTGCCGGACAAGCAACCAAACACACTTTTTTGTTTGTTTTGAGGAAGTTAATTAACAAAGCTCTTGCTGAAACTGCCTGCCTGGCCAGGGGTGCCTTGTGACTCTTTGGCCAGACATCTCCACGCTGGGGTGGATCAACTCAGACTCAATGACTAACAGGCTGGGAAGAGCACAACAGCCCTCTGATCAAAAGGAAATGGCGTATTCAAGAGCCAGTTGGCCTGGCACTACCAGCATCTCAGCTTAACGTGAAAAAGTGACAGCAACCCGTTAGGGGAAACAGCATCCTCACCACTGACTCAGCAGTGTCTTCCATTCACAAAGACTCCCCTGAACTCCTGGGCCTGGTACACAAGTGGTTTAGTGAGTCTGATGACATTGATGACACTGTTATAGAAAGTGACTGTGATTACCCACTCAGGGCAGAGCTCACTGCCGTCCTAATCACTGTGGCCACTGCTCCCTTTGATGAACCTGCTATACCTGGCCTGCCGTGGGGAAGACCCTGGACTGGCAGGTTAAAGGCTCTGCCCTGGGAGGCAGCAAACCATGGGGACAGATGGCCACTGCTGATGGGACAGTTGTGTCACTGATGAAGATGTGTTCAGCACAAATACTCTTAATAAGACCGACTGGAATGAAACTGCTGATCAAACTCTCACTGCCCAGATCACAGCTATGGCCACCCTGGACCCCCCTGCACACCCTGGGCGGGCAGATGCCCAGGCAGGGGAATGCGGGAGAACATGGGGACTCTCTGCTCATGCTGGCAGGATTCCAAATCCACTCTTCCTCCCCGCCCACCCGCTACTGCGTGCTTCTGAGTCCTCAGAGAGCTGCTCCATGCACGCTGTCCTGGGTGCCTAGACCCATAGTGTGCCTTCTCCATCTCACCCAGAACCAGGGCCGGGGAAGGATTTAAACAGGTGGAGATGGGAGCAAAGGGCAGTCCTGGGGAGCGCCAGCACTAGGGCAAAGGCACGGAGCTAGGGCACAGCACTGGCTCTGGGGACAAGAGCAGCCCAACCAGCTGGGTCCTGAGCTTTAAAGGTGAGCAGCAGGAGAGAAATATGGCAGAAGGGCTTGGCTTGAGAGGGGGCCAGGGGAGGAATGGAGCTTTGCTGGGCCGTGGCCATGGGGCATCACTAAGAGGATGTAGCGGGGGGCGGGGGGCAGGTGGAGAGAGAGCAGGACCGCTGCAATGAGGGCTGTGCTTCGGGCCCTGTACATGCTGTTCCCTGTGCCTGGAACATTTCTTCTTCTGCTCGCTATCCAGCCATCTCTTTCTCATTCTTCAGGTCTCAGCTTAAATCTCACCTCCTCAGGGAAGCCGACTGGACCACTCCTACCCACACAGCTCAGACCGTGGCTCCCACAGAATTCTGTACTTTTCCCGCCTTAATTTTTAAGTAGCCTTTGGCATTGGTTTAATGCACACCAGTTTCCCCTGCTACACTGTGAGAATATGAGGGCAGTATCCACACACAGCTTGTTTATGGCCAAGGTTAGTCAGTCAGTCAGCAAACTTGGAGGGAGAGCCTGCTCTGTGTCCGCCATTGCATTGGGCTCCAAAAGCGTAAGGTTGAGGTGCAGACCTTGCTCACTGTTATCAGCCTGTTGCCTGCACAAATGCTGGAGCCCTGTGTTAATTGCCTGCCTGCACGAGGGTGGCTCTGGCTGCCAGGGGTATGCATGGCAGGGAGGGAGAGGGGGCAGGTGGCAGAGAGGCCAGGCCAGGATTGGCTATAATGGCCCAAAGAAGCCCCAACCTGGCTCTAGTCAGGCCATCATGGGCAGGGCTGGATTCAAGAGTGAAAGCAGACACTTCCTAGACCATTTTGAGACCCTGGGGGCCAGGGAGTCCTAATATGGGACCTTCCGATGGTGGCCCGCGGCCTGCAGCCTGCAGGGAGCCAGGCTGCCTGTGGGTGCTCTCCGGCAACTCCCGAGCTGTCAGGGTGGACGGGAGGAAGGGTGCTGAGTGGCTCCTGTGCCAGGCCCACCGCCAAAGCTCCACGTCATTGTTCCCAGGACTGTGGCAGATGAGGCTCGAGCCCCAAGACTCCCTCCGAGGCCCCTGACTGCAGGAACCGATAGGGTCAGGAGAGGGAACCCGGACTTGTCTGCTTTGAGGTCCCCCAACCTCTGTGCTCCTCAGGGGCCACCGTGGGGAAGGGGCGTCTGGAGGGGAAGACCTCCCCAGTCTCAGCCGGCTCCTTCATCATCTTCTGTTTTCCACACTCAAACTTCCTCAGGCTGTGGCCTTGGACAAAGAAATTCACAATGAAGATGGGGTCTGACGACCACCTGGCTGTGTCCCAGGTGGCCTCCTCCTGCCACCTCCCTGCACAGCACTCACCTGCACGGGAGATGCCTGGGGCTCCCTGGGGGCGGACCCCTGCTGGGGCTCTGTGCCAACAGTCACTCCAACTCCAAGGGCGCTGGGCATGGTCCTGGATCCCCAGGGACACAGTGGCAGGTGGTGGAAGGCCCCCCTCCCGCTCTCAGGGTCAGGGTCTTGTTCATAAGTCAGCGGGGCCCCAGTGAGCCTCTCTCTCAACCTCCCTGGAGTCTCAGGGGCCTAATCATGTTTTATAAAAATTCTCTTTGTTAACAGCTTTATTGAGGTATAATCTACATGCCATAAAAATTAATCCATTTTAAGTACACAGGTCGATGGTTTTGAGTCAATTTAGAGCCGTGCAGCCGTCACTGCAATCCAGTTTGGGAGCATTGCCGTGACCCCAAGAGCTCCTGTGCTAACTGAGTTACAAATTTTTTTTGTATTGATATATTTCCTCTTTTTACAAAAATAAGACCAAGTCACTTTAGAGAATTTAGAAAATATATGAAACAGGAAGAAGAAAATAAAAATTATCTTCATTCCACAACCTTTGCTATGTTGTCATCTATTTAACCCCTGTTTATTTATTTGCCTCTTTATTTATATCCTAGAAGGGAAGGTACTATGTTGGGTTTGCTGAGAAGTCAATTAAGTCTGGGCACACAGCAGCTACATATTAGTAATTTTAAGATGGCAAGGAAGATCTCTTTTTATCTTAGTGATTTTGAAGAACATGATTAAATTTTTGACTCCTGAATCAGGGTGTTGCTAATCTTGAAAGGAGGGGGTTGGCCTGCCGGGGGTGTCCAACCTTTTGGTGTCTCTGGGCCACACTGGAAGAAGAAGAGTTGTCTTGGGCCATGCATTAAGTACACAAACACTAATGAAAACTGATGAGCAAAAAAAAGGGGGCTTTAAGTAAATTTACGATTTTGCACTGGGCGGTATTCATAGCCTTCCTGGGCTGCGCATTGGACACCCCTGGCAGACAAGCATGACCTGTTGCACCCACAGGTATTTCCTCCAGAGGGCGCTCTGCTCACAGGATCTGGTACCTTTCTGATTGCATCTCTGGCTGGAGACACCTCTGGGGAGACTCAGTGAAACTCAGAGACTTGCCTGTATTTGTCTACCCCACAGTTCCCCAGACCTCTGTAACTGGGGTATCTATTTTCCACAGAGCACCTTTTAAGATTCCACGGAACCCACACTGAGAAATTCCTAGATGACCTTTTCCCCTTAGGCCCTGTGTGTAGTAGGTGCTTGATATTTATGTTTACTAAACAAATGGAGGTTTGAATGGGGTTGTGCCCCTCCCTACACTCACCATCTTGGCCTCTCCAGGCCCACTGTCCTTCCCTCCCACCCCCTCTTACCCGAGCTCTGACTCGGAAGTGCCCGCTCCTATGGGGCCCGCCTATAGGCTGCCCTCAGCCCAGCCATTGCAATCTTCCCAGAAGCCCAGATCGGCTGCCCCTTGTCAAGTTAAGGTTTAAAAGGGAGGTTGGGAAGTCCAATTTCATGAGAGCGGTACATAGTAAACGCCATCAGGACAGGTTAAACACATTTCTTGGGGAACTCCTATGTGCCAAGCACTGCGTGGTCAGTTTGGGGCATGTTTTCTGCTCTGAGAAGTTCCCAGTGCTGCCCTGGCCAGCGTGGCTCAGTGGGCTGGGCATCGTCCCGCAGACCGAGGGGGTGGGTTCCAATCCCCGTTAGGGCGCAGGCCTGGGTTGCAGGCTCTGTGCCCAGCCCCTGGTTGCGTGTGCCCGTGGAGGACAGCTAGTCAGTGTTCTCTCTCACATCGATGGTTCTCTCTTTCTCTTTCTCCCTCCCTTTCCTTCTCTCTAAAATAAAATAAAATAAAACATTTTTTTTTAAAGTTCTCAGTGTTTTGGGTGGAGGGGAGGGTACATTATTTGATCCAGGAATGGCACTGGCCCCCATCCTGTTCTGGCTCACCGGGTGCTGTTTCTATAGATTAATCACACCTGGGCCTCACCTCCCGGCTCCCTCCCACCTTAGTCAGTGCACCGTGAGCTTGGGGGCAGGGGGTGGGGTGGGTAAGTGCAGCTCCTGTAAACTGCCCCCAGCTCTGCATGCCCTACGCCTAAGTCTCTCACTCTGGTCCTGCTCAGCTGACAGCATCTTTCACAAAAGCTGGATTCCGCCCGCAGCTCTGGCTCCTCTCATCCCGCCATGAAAATAGGCAAAGAACCTTAAAAGCTTCATGCCTTGAGGTTTTAGAGGCAATTCTAGTCATTTTGATAGATATTTGCTCTAAAGATCTGCAAATGTCTGGCAATTCATTCCTTTTAGAAGCAAATTATCTCAGACTCCAGTAAAGTAAGTTGCTTATTCCCAGCATGTTTGGAGGCGTTTGGAGGTATGTCACTCCGAAGCCGTGATGGTTGTCCCATGGGAATCCGAGGTCCTTGTCAAGGTGGCAAGCACCATGCAGCTTGAGAGGCTGCCGGAGCCTCTCCCATTCACCTGGAAGGTGACAGGCTGGGGTTTCCCGAGTTAACTAAGAGCCTTGGGCCTTCCTCAGGGCGTGGTCCCCAGCTGGCCAAATTCTGTTGGGTCCTTTCAGCTGAGGGTTCTCGAATGTCGGGGAGAAAAAAGGTCTGCTTTAATGACAACTATAAATCGTGTAGATCACACCTTCTGGTGTTATCTGGCCTTTTAATGCAATGTGCTGTTTTATAACTGTAAGTCGTGAATAATTGATAGCAATGCAAATTTATTCTCACCTATAGACATAAATGGATCCTGCTGGAGGGACGACCCTCCTCTCATGTGGAAAAGCCAATTTTGGATTCATTTCTAAGTTCTTTTCAATATTCCTGATGTACAGATATATCTATTCTTTGGATTCTCCATTAAACTGATTGTAATATCGTACAGGTTTCCTCATTAATAATGAATTAAATAAAATTGCACGTGTTCATTTAAATCTGTTAGAGTCAGGGTTTTACTTTTTATTGAAGAGTATCCTGTAACAGGAACTTTAATGCCTCAGAGCCAACCCCAGAACTTCTCGCCCCTGAGGCCTGGGCTGGGGCCCGAGAACTTGATGTCCATCAAGTACACGGGTCACACTTTGAGAGCTCTGCTTTAGCTTCCTCTAGGGGCATTCCTGGAGGGTGACAAGGCTCAGGTAGGGTATCTAACCTTGAGGCACGAAGGCAAGGTGCCTTCCAGGACCCTGTGGAGACTCCACTTTGGAGACACACAAAAGGGAGCCCAGGTTGGAGGCAAAGGGGTCACGGGGCCATTGCTGTGTCCCCGGTGCCTGCCACACGAGGCGGCCTGGCTGCATGCTTTTATCCATGTTCAACCACCACCATGCCCTTAGAGCAGGGATGTTCCGAGGTGGACATGCGGCCCAGGAAGAGTGGGTGAGTCGGGACGCCCCTGGCTGCCTCCTCGGGATGCCTTTGCTCTTCCTCAGGGTGTTGTCAGCTGCCATTCAGGCCTCCCTCAAGCCAGGGGGCACACCGTCTACTGGGCTGGTCTCTGGGACCTGGGACCCTGGGAGGGGTGGGGAGGTATCATGGTGGCACCCCGTTAGTGGACGAGGCACTAATGAGAATTGGTGTCACATATGGGCAAAGGTAACCAGGTTCTTGGTGATCATGGACAAATAATTGAACCGAACACACAGAGTGTTGATAGCAGAAAGAGAGAAAGAACAGGTCATTAAGCGATAGTACAGTCCACAGGACACGGGAGCGGGCCACCTCGGAGCTGAGATTGACCTCATGGGCTGGAGGGGTTCTGTTCTTACAGGGTGGACATTTCCTGGCTGGTTTTGGCGGGTTTTTATTGCGCATGTACAAGCAGTTATATTACTTTAAAGCTACTGCACATGTGGTCTCCCATGATTTTCCTCAACTGGCCACGGGGGAAAGGGGTCGCACAACATTAATTTATTATAATGCCATTGTAATGAAGCTGGGGTCATGTACCATCTTCTGCACAGGTGCATTCATGATTCACCATGATTCAGCGCTTTTCCAGAAAGCAGAACAACAGTCTTAGGACATCGTCTCTGTCCTGTATGGCTGTCCTTTATTTTAGCCTGGGGGGCACCTCTGGAGTTTTCTCCTTCTTGACTATCTCCTGCCTCACTGAGGTTTGGTTGATTTGGCGTTTGGTTGAGAGCTGATGTGAGCCAGACTCTTTAAGGATAGCGGGAGCTGAGGGGCCTCAGCACGTGGGGAATCCAGGTGTTTCTCATCCCGGACTCCCCTCCCAGCTCCCATAGATCTCCCGAGAGCCCTCGCGATCCCACGAGATCAGGGAAGAAGGTCGAGGCAGCAGCTCCTGCAGCCTGAGCCTGCCCTTCTCTTAGCCTCCCCGACACCCCGCGCTGGGTGGGGAGAGAGAGCGGTGCCCCAAGATGTGTTGGGGGGAAAGGCGCAAGGAGCTGGCAGCAGTGGTCTCCTGGGACGAGTTCGAGACACCTCGCAGCTGCCCGAAGAAACAGCTGGCCCAGGGACCTGTGAGTACGCGGGGTTTTACGCGTGTGTATTTGTGCTTCCATGTTTGTCCCCCCCGCCCGCCCCCCAACCAGCTGCATACAGTGCTATAAATTGACCAAGCCCTCGCTCGCTGCGGATGCGTATGGTCCAAGGTGCATTTGCACTGGCTGTGGCCTGTTTCCTAGTTAGACGCTTTGGGTTCTGGGTTTGTCGTTGTTTTGTTTCCTTTCCTTGTTTTTAACCTAGCTTGTGCCGTGATCGAGAGTAGACTGGTTGTGGTGGAAGGTGTCCGAGGCTGACAGCACTGGGTATTATCCGATGGGCTCCCATTCAGTTCCTCCGCTGGCCTGACACATTTTCTGACTTGAGAACGTAACCTTGCTGTGGCCTCTGACCTTGCCAGAGGTGGGCTTGGTGCCCCTGGAGCCTCTGTGGGTGTCTCGGGGCTTTGGTCCCCAGGGCGGTGGGCATCCGGGAAAGGGATAGACTCCTGGCACTCACAGGTTCTCCCCCCAAGGGAGCCTCGAAGGGCCCCGTCCTTGCCCCTCCTTTGGGACAGGACCTGGTCCTTCACTGCTAGCCAGGTCCCTGGGATGAGCCTCAAGCCTTGCAGGTTCCTCGGAGGAGCCACTGTCGCAATGTGATTGTAACTGTTGTGTTGGGGGAAGTTTCAAAGAGGATTTGGGTTTGTTCGACAGGTGGCAAGAGCCAGGCTGTGTACTGAGGAGACTGGGTAAAGGTCACAGAACACCTGGTTGACTAGTTGTTCACTGGTACCGTCTTGTGCTTAGCTTCTTGCTTTGAGATGCCAAGTTGAGAGGTTGTCTTGTTGACGTGGTGTGGCGAAATTGCTTGGATATGGTCTCTTGAGATTCACAGGTGTGCGTGCAGGTGGGAAGGTAAGGATGGGAGGGCAGCGGGACCTGTTCGAAGGTGACCAAAGCAGCCCAAGGGGGCACATGGGCATCGAACATTGAGATTCATTATTTGAGTGGGACGGGGGCGTGGTCCTTAGGTTTACAGGCAAATATGGATTATTATAATTATTACTATAAGTATTTATTTACACATATAAACTAGAACCTTAAATATAAAATATAGACAATCACAAATTATACATCTATGTAAAAAAAAAATAGAAACATGTAAGCAATTAAAAAAAACACAGGAAAAATTACCCAACCAAAAGACTAAAAACAGGTTAAAAAAAAAAGAGCAATTGATAGAACAATTAGAAAATTAGCAAGGATCTAGAATTCAACATTATCATCAACCAATGGAATCTAATTAATGTTTTTAGAATGGCCTACCCAATGTCAGCAGATGTACTTTCTTTTCAAGTGCCCGTGGGACATTTACCAAGATAGATCATATCCTGGATCACAAAGTAAACCTCCACACGTTTAAAAGAATGGAAGTCATAGTGGTGGTGTTTTGGTTTTTTTTTTTTTTTTTACCACAATGGATTAAAATTTTAAATCAATAACAGGGGAAAAAAAGGTCTGCAAACACTTGGAAACTAAACAACACACTTCTTTTTTTTTTAAGATTTTATTTATTTTATTATTAGAGGGGAAGGGAAGGAGACAGAGAGGGAGAGAAACAGCAATGTATGGTTGCCTTTCACATGGCCCTCACTGGGGACCTGGCCCGCAACCCAGGCATGTGCCCTGACTGGGAATCAAACTGGCGACCTTTTGGTTCCCAGCCCGCACTCAATCCACTGAGCTACACCAGCCAGGGCAACAACACACTTCTAAACAGTCTGTAAGTCAAAAAGGAAGTCTCAAATGTAAATAAAAAGAAATGAACTAAATGACAGTGAAAATAGACATATCAAAATGTGAGACACATGTTGCACACGTGTCAACACATGTCAAGCGCAGCGAAGGCAGTGCTGACAGGGGAGTTTGTAGCACCAGACAGGTATATATGAAAGAAAGAATGTTTAAATCAATGTAAACTCCCACCTTGAGGAACTCGACCAGAATAAACTCAAAGCAGGCTGAACAAAGGAAATAAAGATGAGGACAGAAATCACTGAAGCTGAAAACAGAAAAATAATAGAAAAGAATCAGTGAAACCAAAACAGATTCTTTGGAAAGATCAATAATATTGACAAACCTCTAGCAAGACTGACAAATTTTTAAAGAGAGAAGGAAAATTAACCAATATCAGGAATAAGACAGAAAATATCACTACAGACCCTGCACACAGCAAAAGGGTAGGAAGGAATTACCACCCACTACTCTGCACACAAAAGTTGGACAGGTTAGATGAAGTGAACCAAGTCCTCGGAAAGCCCAGGCTGCCGAATCTGCCCGATGTGAGATAGACAGCCTTACAACTGTGAAAGGTATCGAATCTGCAGCTTAAAATCCCATCAAAGAAATGTCCAGGTCGAAATGGCTTAACTGGATAATTCTAGCAAACATCTGAAGACTTCTATTCGAATGCTGAGCAGGCTCTTCCAGGAACACGTCTCAGCCCTTTTTATGAAGTTAGCATTATCCTGCCCCTGAACTACAGATGATAGTACAAAAAAGATATCTACAGAGCGGTATTCCTCATGAACACAGATGCAAAAGCTCTTAACCATACCTTAGCAAACAGAATTTATCAGTCTGTAAAGTAATTATACACCATGACTAAATGGGGCTCTTTCCACGGATGCAATGCTAGCTCATTACTAGAAAATAAATCAATGTAACTCATGACCGTAAGTGGCTGCTGTAACAAGTTAACACAAACTAGCAGCTTAAAAACACAGATTTATTATCTTAGCATCCTGGAGGTCTGAAGTCTAAAGGGGGGTTCACTGGCGTAAAACCGAAGCGTGAGCAGGGCTGCGATCCTTTGGGGAGATTTTAGAGGGTGACTGGCTTTCCCGGCTTGTGGCCTCCTTTCCTCTCCAGAGCCAGCTGCTGCCACTTGAGTCTTTCTCACGTCACATCATTCTGACATGACCGTCCTGCCTTTCTCTTTTACATTTAAGGACACTTGTGATTCTGTTGGAACCCCCCAAATAATCCAGGTAATTTCCCCCTCTCAAGGTCAGCTGATTAGCGACCTTACTGCCATCCGCAACCTTAGTTCTCCTTTGCCAAGTAACCTACTGTATTCACAGGTTACAGGGACTGGGCGTGGCCGCCTTGGGAGCAGTTACTCTGCCTGTAACCTCTGACCCCAGGCCTGCTTCCTGGCCCTGTCTTGGGCCCTTTCCCTTACCTTTCAGGCTCTGGGCAAATAGCCCTTCCTCAGGCTGCCCCCTGCTGTGGAATGGCTTCCGCCCCCTTTGTCACTCTGTCAGCTGCATTTGTTTTCCCCAAGGCACATTCTTTATTGTTTACTTGTTTGTTTTTTAACTCTGTCTCTTTGCCTCTGCTCCCCTCCTTCGGAGTCCGTGAATGGTGTGGGACACAGAGGAGGCTGTCAGTGTATAGCTGGTGAATTAATGAACAAATACATGGCCATCACCTGCAAATGACAGCAAACTGCTGTTCTCGATGGGTTTTTTTGGCCTCTCCTTTCTGTTTCATGTCCTGATGCGTTGCCCAGAACTTCCTGAGCACTGTTAAGGAGCAGTGGTGCTTGCAGGCATCCTCGTTTTGTTTGTTTTAAACAGCATAGTCTCTGGGGCTTTACCTTTAAATAAAGCTTTCACTTTTGCTTTGAGATATTAGTTAAAGTACAAGAGTACTTTTAAAAGATATATATTAAGCACACGCTTTTGCAATAAGTTTTTGCTAGTAATGTTTTACCAAACATCTACTGGTCCAATACATTCATAGATTTTTCTGTTGAACCTTAGTTACATTTTGAGACAATCCCAACTTGGTTGCAGCAAATTTTATTTTATTTTAAAAATATTTTATTTATTTATTTTTAGAGAGGTGGGAGGGAGAAAGAGGAAGAGAAACATTGATGTGTGAAAGAAACATCGATCAGTCGCCTCTTGCACACCCGCAACCGGGGACCTGGCCCACAACCCAGGCACGTGCCCTGACTGGGAATCGAACTGGCAACCTTTTGGTCTGCAGGCCAGTGCTCAGTCCATTGAACCACATCGGCCAGGGCCAGTGAATTATACTTTCAATACGAAGTTGAATTCTCTCTATTAATATTGTATTTAGGGGTCTTGAGTCTGCAATCATGAAGGAGATTGTGACTTTTCTTTTCCCTCCTTTGTTCCTGTCTCCAGCCAACTCTGTGTCCCCTCAGCTGCCTGTGGCCTGCTGACCAGCCTTCCTCGGGAGGCCCTATGCGCAGGGTGCAGGTGGGCTGGGCTGAGTGACAGTGGAAGTGTTGAAGAGTAAGACCAAGTCACACACAGGGAAGGACCACATTTACATTTCTTGGTTTGGCCTGGTGCCCAGCGGCCCCCACCACAGACACTCCCCGCCCTCCGCAGCCTAGGCAAGTGATGAAAACAGCAGGAGGGGAAATAGTTTGTTAACGCCATCTGTCCAGGTGTTACAACTCCCCGAAGAGGCAGGTGTGCATGTTAGAGATGACCAGTCAGGGCCCAGAGAGGTTACGGGCCTCGCTAAAGATGCCCAGCTGGCAAGTGTGTCTGCACCGGCGCCTGTCTGGCCTCAAAGCCTGAGCTCGCTCCCCAACACCAGGCTGTCTCCTCGCAGAGCGCCCCCCCCCCACTCTGGCTGTTCAGATGGCACAGTTAGGAACAAAGGCTGTCCCCCACCGCGTCCCCTCCCACTGCTCCCACAGGATGTGCAGCACAGTGCTGCCAGCTGTCCTGAATTCTGGCAAAGGCCCAAATCTGGGGACAAAAAGTGAAGGTTCTTTCGGGCCTCACCTGCTGCCTTCAGGCCCCAGCGTTTGAACATGGAGGGGTGGGGGACAGGGGATGGGGGGAGTGGGGCGTGGACAGACCAGCCCTTCTGAGGAGTGGCAGCCTCTCCCCTTGTCCAGGGTGTGTCCCCGCTCAGTGGAAAGGGGTGCCTGCCTGGAGGGAGGGGGAGCCTGGCACCATGCACCCTGCTTATCTGCCTGGCGGTGGTGCTTGCTGGGGTGCCCTCTACCACCTGAGCAGCAGGGAGACTGCACCGTGAGAGCTGCCTGGGGAGGGATCCCTAGTTCCTAAGAGTCAGGAGCAAGATGGCAAAGGAACCCACAGCCGGGGAGTTGGCTTCAGAGGGGCATTCCCCCCAACCTGGAGGGGAGGTGCAGAGAAGGGCGGGGCGAAGTTGACTGGAAGACTCTCCAACCCCCTCCATCTCCACCAGAAACACTGGAGACGGAGAACAGAAGGAGAGAGTTTTAACTGAAGCTCAAGATTGAGTATCAGAATGAAACAGCAAGTGGCTAAAAAGTTGTGGAATTGGGCCAAAGGGTTCTTAAGGGAGCCCCTTCCAAATGCAGGAGGCCCCTGAAACATGGCTGGCAGTCAGGCATGGGAACAAGCAAAGCTGTTTCAGACGAAGTCTCCTCAGTAAACGGGCTCCACACTTTTGTATGAGTGGATTCCTGACCCCTGCTGCTCACCGCCCACCACACTGCCCCCCCCCACCCACTGCCTTCACCCCCACCACGAAGGGGAGTTCTAGACTCATCCGCTTAATTGTGTTTAATTTCTTTCCACTATGTTTTATAGTTTTCAGTATAATATGTCTTTTATCTCCTTGGTTAGGTTTATTCCTAAGGCTTTGTTCTTTTTGATGCTGTTATAAATAGAATTCCTTTCTTTTTTTTCTTTTTTTTTTAAGATTTTATTTATTTATTTTAGAGAGAGGCGGAGAAAGGGAGAGAAACATCCATGTGTGGTTGCCTCTCCAGTGCCCCCACTGGGGACCTGGCCTGCAACCCAGGCATGTGCCCTGACTGGGAATCGAACCAGCGACTCAATCCACTGAGCTCCACCAGCCAGGGCTTAGAATTGCTTTCTTAATTTCCTTTCCAGATTGTTCATTTTCAGTGTATAGAAACACTGCCATTTTGTGTGTTTTGTATCCAGCAGTTTTACTGGAATTTTAAATTACTTCTAGCAGGGGTGTGTATATGTGTATAATCTTTAGGAGTTTCTACTTACAATATCATGTCATCTGCAAGCAGAGATACTTTTACTTCTTTCATTCTCATTTGGACTTTTTTTGGTCTTAAGTGCTCTAAGACTTCCAGTACTTTGTTGAACAGAAGTGGCAAGAGAAGGCATTCTAGTCTTGTTCCTGATCTTAGAGGAGAAACTTTTTTTTTCACCACTGAGCATGAGATACCTGTGGGCTTTTCATATATGGCCTTTATTATGTTGTGGTAGTTTCTTTCTATTTTCAGTTTGTTGATTGACTTTTTAAAAATAATTAAAAGGTATTGAATCTTCTCTTGTGCTTTTCTGCATCAGTTGAGACTATCATGTGGTTTTTGTCCTTCATTCTGTTAACGTGGTGTATTACAGCAATTGATTTTATTTTTTGACAGGAAACTTTATTGTTTTATTTTTTTAATCACCATTGTCACCGCTTTGCAGAGATTGATTTTTGTAGGTTGAGCCCTCCTGCATTCCAGGAATAAATCCCACTTTGCCATGGTGTAACTCAGTATAATCCTTTTAATGGTTTCTTGAATTGTATTTGGTAGTATTTTGTTAAGGATGTTTGTATCAATATTCATCAGACATATTGGTCTATAGTTTTATTTTCTCATATTGTCTTTCTCTGGCTTTGGTATTAAGGTAGTGCTAGCCTCAAAGAATGAGCTTTGAGGGGGACCCTCCTCTTAAATTTCTGCAGAGGTTTCAGGAGGGTTGGTGTTACTTTAAATATTTGCTAGAATTCACTAGTGAAGTCATCTGGTCTTGCTTTTCTATGTTGGGAGGCTTTTTAAAAACATTTCTATTATTTCTGACTCAATCTTATTACTCATTATTGGTCTGTTCAGGTTTTCTATTTCTCCGTGATTCAGTCTTGGCATGTTAAACGTTAACAGGATTTATCCATTTTTTTCTATGTTTTCCAGTTTGGTGTACAATTATAATAATCTTTTTATTTCTGTAGTATTTGTTGTAATGCCCCCCTCTATCATTTGTGGTTTTAGTTATTTGAATCTTCTTTTTTTTAATCTAGAAGGATTCATCATTTTGTTTTTCTTTTTTAAATCTCTTAGTTCTGTTGTTTTTTTCCTATTGTTTTTGTTTTCTATTTGCTTTATCTCTGCTCTAATATTTATTATTTGCTTATTTCTACTATCATTGGTTTTAATTTTTTTCTTTTTCTGATTTCTTGAGATATAAGTGTAGGTCATTTGAAATCTTTATAATACTCTTTTACATTGGTATTCTTCTACATGTGCATTCTACTATAACTGGGTGGAACGTTCTAGATATATATTTGTTACGTTGCGCTGTAGTGTGGTTTAATTCTTCTGTTTGCTTATTGATCTTCCGTCTGGTTGTTCTATGCATTATTAAAGGTGGGGAATTGAAATCTCTTACTAGTATTGTGTTGACTATATTTCTCCCTTTAATTTTATCAAAGGTTTCTTCATGTATTAGGAGCTCTGAGGTTTGGTGCCTAATTATTTATACCCAATATAGCTTCTTGTTGAATTGACCTTTTTCTCATTATGTGAAGTCCTTCTTTGTCTTCTGTAACAGTTTTTAATTTCCACCTGTACACTTCCCTCCTTGCACTGCTTTCAGGGCATCCCGCAAGGTTTGGTGTGGTTTCAGTACAGTCACTGGTTTCAGTACCGTCACTCCTGCTCTTTTTTGGTTACCATTTGTATGGACATCTTTTTTCTATCCTTTCGCTTTAAGCGTATGTTTATCTCTAGATCTAGAGTCTCTTGTAAATGACATATTGTTGGATCATATTTTTTTTCATCCATTAAGCCAATCTGTGTGTTTGGGGAATTTTGTTTTTGTCACTTGAAGACATGCTTATTGATTTTAGAGAGAGGGAAAGGGGGGAGAGAGAAAAGGAGAGACATACTGATGTAAGAGAGAAACATCGATCGGTTACCTCTCGTACATGCCCTGACTGGGGACTGCCTGTACATGTCTCAACTGGGGACCGAACCTGCAGCCCAGGCATGTGCCTGGACTGGGAAGTGAACCCATGACCTTTTGATTTACAGGAGAATGCTACAACCAAGTGAGCCACACTGGCCAGGGCTGATGGGGGAATTTCATACATTTACAGTTAAAGTAATTACTGACAGGGAATAACTTACAATTGTCATTTTTCATTATTTTCAGTATGTCTTGTCACTTTATAGTTCCTTTCCTCTCTTACCACCTTCCTTTTTGTTTTTATTGATTTGATTCCCTTCTCATTTCACTCTGTGTATTTTATAGATATTTATTTATAGTTACCACTGCAATTAAATATCTTAAAGGTATAGCATTGTGTTTTAAACTGGTAACAAAATAACTTCAGGTGCATACAAGAACTCTCCTTTATAGCTCCAATCCATACACTTTGATATCGATGTCACCAGTTATATCTTTAAATACTGAGTACCTGTTAATGTGGATTTATCATTATTCAAAATTTTTGTCATTTAAATTCCATGCATCATAATTACAATAGTAGAGGTTACTACATTTGTTCATGTACTTACCTTTATTGAAGGGCCTTATATTTTCATATAGCTTCATGTTGCTAACATTTTTTCCTTTCAACTTCAAGGAATCCCTTTAGCATTTCTTTTACAGCAGGTCTGTAAAAGCTCCCTTAGCTTTTGGTTATCTGGGAAAGTCTTAATTTCTCTTTCACTTTTTTTTTTTTTAAGATTTTATTTATTTTCAGAGAGAGGAGAAGGGAGGGAGAAAGAGCAACGTATGGTTGCCTCTCACATGGCCCTCACTGGGGACCTGGCCCGCAACCCAGGCATGTGCCCCGACTGGGAATCGAACCGGGACCCTCTGGTTCCCAGCCCGCGCTCAATCCACTGAGCTACACCAGCCGGGCCTACTCTTTCACTTTTGAAGGAAGTTTTGCCAGATAAAATATTCTTGGTTGAGTTTTTTTTTTTTCTTTCAGCTTTTTAAATACATTATGCCACTCCTTTCTGGCCTTCAAAATTTCTGCTGAGAAAGATGCTGATTATTTTATGGAAACTCCTGAGTATATGATGAGTTGCTTTTCTCTTCCTGCTCGCAAGATTCTCTGTCTTTGACTTTAGACAATTTAATTATAATGTGTCTTGGTGTGGTTTGCTTTGGATTTATCCTAGTTGGAGATTTTTTAACTTCTTAAATCTGTATGTCTATTTCTTTCTTCAGATTTGAGAAGTTTTTAGCTGTTCTTTCTGCAAATAATCTCTCTGACCCCTTCTGTCCCTCCCCTTGAGATCCCTTATTGCATATATTGGAGCCCCTGATAGGGTCTAGTAAGTCCCGTAGGCTCTCCTTGTTTTTTTTTTCTCATTTTTTTCTTTTTGCTTCTCTGACTCAGTAATTTCAAATGACCCGTCTGTATGTTTGCTTGTCTGATCATCTGTTGTTGTACCCCTCTATTGAATTTTTAGTTATTGTATTTTTCAGCTCCAGAATTTGTTTGCTTCTTTTTAATAGTTTCTCTCTTTGTTGATATTATGATTTTGTTCATGCTTCACTTTCCTAATTAATTTAGTTTAGTCATTTCTCTTTTAACTCTCTGAGCACTTATTTATAACAGTTATTTTAAATTCTTTGTCAGGCAGCTCATAGATCTGCATTCTTCAGGGTTGATTTGTAGAGTTTTATTTTGTTCCCTTGTTTGGGCCATATTTTCATTTCTTTGTATGGCTTGGGATTTTTTTCCCTGGAATTTGGGCAGTTGAGGGGGGAAAAAAGCCACCTCTCCAACTTTTTGCATACTGGCTTTGTGTGGGGAAGACCTTCACCAATCAGCCTAGCTGTAGGTTCTAGGACCTCTCAATTTTTTTAAACCTGTTGCTCCCTTTGGTATCTGCCTGCAGACATGCTGCTCTGATGTGCTGCCTGCCTCTGTCTGCAGCAGCTCACAAATTCTGGTACTGATCACATCAGTGTTCAGAGTCAGGCAAGGCAGAAACCAGTCCCTCAAATTGCCTCCAGATAAGCCAGAGAATACAGTCTTCTCTTTTGTTTCTGTCCTGAAGGAGGAGTAGGGATTTCTCCCAGTTGCTCTGTACTATGCCACATAGAAGGAGGGCATGAACAGGTGCACCAAACGTGAATTTTCTTACCCCTTTTGCTGGAATTCCTTCTTGTTTTTACAATGGCCTGAGTGCTGTGGCTTCTCAGTTGGTCTCTAGTGTTCTTACAAAGGTTTCCTTGTTTGTGTATTGTTAACTCAGTGTTTTTGTGGGGGAAGGAGGTAGCTCCCTACACCACCGTCTTGCTGATGTACTCCCCAGTAGTTCTTTCTTCTTTGTGGCCAAATAATATTCCATCGTATGGAGGTATCAGATTTTACTCATTCATCAGTTGACTGACATTGGGGTTGTTTCTACTCTTTGACTATTAGGAATAATGCTGCTATACCTGCTTGTGAACAAAATTTTGATGTAGATATGTTTTCAGTTCTCTTGGATATAAACCTGGGGCTGAAATTACTGTTTTATTTAATCATTGTATGTTTAACTTTTTATGGCAACTATCAACCTATTTCCCAAAGTAGCCACACCATTTTACATTTTGAAACCTGCAACGTATGAAGTTTTAACTTATGTATATCCTCATCTTAGCTTAATTTATTGCCTTTAAAAAAATTATAGCCATCCTAGTGGGTGTGAAATGGTATTTCATTGTGGTTTTGATGTGCATTTCCCTGTTGGCTAATGATGTTGAACATCTTTTCCTATTCTTATTGGATATCTGTGTATCTCCTTTAAAGAGATGTTTATTCAAATTCTTTGCCCATTATTTACCTGGGTTGTCTTTTTATTGTTGAGTTGTAAGAGCTTTTCATATATTCTGGATACAAGTCCCTTATTGGATATATAATTAACCAATATTTTCGTCCCATTCTGTGGGTTGCCTTTTCACTTCCTTGACGGTTGCCTTTGAAACACAAATGTTTAGTTTTGATGAATTCCAATTTATGTATTTTTTAAAAAAAATTTCTGGTGCTTTTGGTTTCTTTTTTGGTAAGAGATCATTGCCCAATTCAATGTTCAGAAGATTATGCCTATGTTTGTATTCAAAGTTTTATAGTTTTTAGCTCTCGAGTCTTTGATCCATTTTGACATGATTTTTGTATGTGGTATGATACAGAGGTCCAACTTGCTTCTTTTGCATGTAGATATCCAGTTGCCATTTGTCAAAAAGACTATTCTTTCCATTAAAATTTCTTGGCACATTTGTTGAAAATCAATTGGCCATCAATGTAGGAAGTTATTTATGGACTCATAATTCTATTTCATTGATCTATACATCTATCCATATGCCAGTACAACACTTGATTACTGTAGCTTTGTAGTAAGACTGGAAATCAGGAGGTTTAATTACTCCATTTCCCCCCCAAGATTATTTGGATGTTCTGGGCCTCTTGAATTTCCATATGAACTTTAGGATCAGCTTTTCAGTTTCTGAGGGGAAAAAAGAGGTAGTGGACTCAGTTTGGGAAATGTTTTCTTAACAATATTAAGCCTTTTGATTCATGAACATGTGATACTTGTTTATGTCTTTTAAAATTTCTTTAATTTTTGTGTTTACTTTTCAAAGTTTAAGTCTTATTTTTTTTGTTAAATTTATTCCTAAGTATTTTATTTTTGATACTATTTTAAATGAATTGAGTTTTAAAAAAATATTTTTGAATTATTCATTTCTAGGGTATAGAAATACATCCAAATTTTGTGTATTGATTTGTATCTTGACTACTTGCTGAACTCATTTAGCAGTTCCTGTAGTTTTTTAGTGTACTTCTTAGGACTTGCTGTATATAAGATGATGTCATCTGCAAATAGACATGGTTTTATTTCCTCCTTTTCAATCTGGTTATTTTTTCTTACCTAATTGCCTTGGCTAGAACCTCTAGGGAAGTGGTGAATAGACATGGCAAGCATGGACATCCTTGTTGTGTTCCTGATCTTAGGGGGAAAGCATCCAGTCTTTTACCATTAAATATGAAGGAACTGTGAATTTTTCAGAGGCCCTTCATTAGATTGAGGAAGTTCCTTCTATTTCGTTTGAATGTTATAGTGAAAAGGATGTTGGATTTTGTCAAATACTTTTACTGCATCTATTTAAATGATTATGTGATTTTTGTCCTTTAGTTTATGTGTATTACATGATTTCATATGTAGTAAGAACCTTGCATTCCTAGGATAAATTTCACTTCATGATGCTATGTAATTTTTAAATATACTGCTGAATTTGGTTTACTTGTATTTTGTCAACGATATTTGCATCTATAATCATCAAGGATATTTGTATCTAGTTTTTCCCTTTCCTTACGATATCTCTGTCTGGCTCTAGTATAGCTCTGGTATAGGGTAACATAGGCCCTTTCTTTGTGAGCATAACTCCTCTGACCATCCCAGCTTTGTGCAGGCGTCTTCAAGTCTCCAACTGTGTTCAGACTCAGAGCCTAAGCTCCCCGCCCCAAACTCTGGTTATTATATTTCTATTCATAGGAGAGGGAGGGTGTTCATATTTAACTTCTGTGGCTTAAGTTTATGTGTCCTTTCTTTCCTTTGGACTTTAGAGATTTTCCATATTTTTTTGTGAGATCAGCATCCCACTCAGAAGTATGTTTGTTGCAATTTATTCAGCCTCTGGTTGTGTAGCAGTGGAAAACTTTTTTGAAAATTTTGATGCTGAAAGGGTAATTATCTTCCTTATTTCCCTCCAGCATTTTATGAGGGTATAATATACATACAATAGAAAGCCTATATTCTAAGTATACAAATAATTTTAAATAATATACAAGGTCTGTCCAGAAAAAGTTCAGCCACTGTTAATTTAATGAGAACAGTTTGTGTGACATCGATGTAGTCTGGCAGCCAAGGAGAGTGGACTGGAATGTGCATGCATGAACAATAATGATTTCACTGTACTAGTCAGTAGGAGTGGTAGATGCCATTGAGTGAGCCCATGTACTGTGTGGCCATCACATTCAAAATGACTCAGTGAATCTGCATCAGATTTTGCATTAAGCTTAAATTTCTCCATGAAATTTCTCTATTCAAATGATTCAGAAGGCTGCAACTATGGGCAACTGGTGATTGGCAGCTTCATCACGACAATGTACCCATCTATGTATGCATCATGTCTTCTGCAGTTTTTTGGCAAAACATCAAATCACCCACGTGACTCAGCCCCCCTACAGTGCAGATTTGGCCCTGCGACTTCTGGCTTTTCCCCAAACTAAAACCACCTTCGAAAGGGAAGAGATTTCAGATCATCAATAAGACTTGGGAAAATACCACAGGCAGCCGATGGCTATTGGGAGAACTGTGTGAGGTCTTAAGGTGACTACTTTTGAAGGGGACTGAGGCGTCCTACGTAGTGTTTCTTGTATCTTCTTCTTCAATAAATGCCTTTTTCATATTACATGACTGGATACCTTCTGGACAGACCTTGTGTATGCATGCTACATTATCCAAATCAGTTTTTTAAGATTATTTATTTTTAGACAGTGGGTAAGAGAGGGAAACAGCAATGTGTGGTTGCCTCTCTTGCATACCCTACCATGGACCTGGCCTGCAATCCAGGCATGTGCTCTGACTGGGAATCGAACTGGTGACCCTTTGGTTCACAGACTGGCATTCAATCCACTGAGCCGCACTAGGCAGGGCCATTATTTAAATCAATTTATAGAATACTTACAGTACTTCAGAATGCCCTTTCTAGTCCATACTCACCCAGAGGTTATCAGCCTAGATTTGTTTTGCCTGATTTTGAGATTGATATAAATGTGACGTCTAGTTTTTCTTGTTCAGCATTTTTCACATTTATCCCTCTATGAGCAGTTAATTTTTTAAAATTGTACATTAGTATCCAATATACCATTATTTGATTATCCGTTAACTTGGTGATAAATATGAATAGTTTCCATTTTAGGGGTATTGTAAATAAAGCTGCTATGAATACTCTTGTACAAATCTTACTGTAGACATACATGTTCATTTTTCTTGCTTGTATCTCTGGAGGTGGAATCAGTAAGCCACAGGGCAGGCATGCATTTACCTTTATGAGACTGACAGGCTGTTTCCCAAGGCAGTTATACCAATGTACACTTCTAATAGTTGCTCATATTCTCGGTGGTGTTTCCTTGTGGTTTTATTTTGCATTCCTTGATGGCTGATGTTGAGCACCTTTTCCTATGCCAGTTGTGCATCTGGATAGCTTCTGTGAATTGTGAATTCAGTAATTTATTTTTAGATAGTGTTGCTTTTGCAATGGCTTTTAGCTGTTTTTCCCAATAGGAGTCCTTTGTCAGTTACATGTTCAGCAAATACAGGTTCCGGCACAAATAATGCCCCTTTTTTATTACAAAATCTTTTATTACAAAATCCCAAGCTTGTAATTCTGTAACATAGTACTATCACACTCAAGCACACCATATGACATTTCAGGTGAAATGTCTGAATTAAAACTATAAGTTAGGACACCCATATTATTACCCTATTAACCACACTCAAGCAGGTGTTACTTCTGCCAGACCCTGTTTTCTTCCTGGCTGTGGCTTGCCATTTCACTTAAACAGTATCTTTTTTAGGAGAAAGGTTTAATGTTGGTGAGATTTATTATTTTTTTTTCTTTTATGGTTAATGCCTTTTATGTCTTAAAGCTATCTGTGCCTGCCCAAGGGTCGTGAAGACATTGTGTTCTTCTGGATTTATTGTTTTGCCATTCACATTTAGGTCTGTGGTCAATTTTGAATAAATAGTACATTGTGTGAAAGCACCAATTAAAAAAAAAAAGATATCCAGTTAATCCAGCGCCAACTTAAAAACAAACAAAAACCCTTTCCTCTCCTACTGAATTGCTTGGTGTTTTGGTTGAGAAGCCAGTGACCGTATACATGCGTACGGATGGGTCCGCTGCTGGACGCTTTTCCATCCACCGGCCTGTTTGTCCTAATGCTGGCACCACTCTCTCCTAACTGCTACCATAGCTTTAAAGCAAGTCATGAAACTGAGTAGTGGAAGTCACCCATTTCTTCCCCAACATTATCTTGACTCTTCTGGGCCCAATGCTTTTCCACATGTACTTGCCAATCTATTTAAAGAGTGCTTCATAAGATTTCGATTTCAGATTTTGGATAGATTTGTACAAAACTGAGATCTTCACATTGTTCAGTCTTTCAGCCCACGAGTATAATACATTTATTGCAGCGCATGATCTCTCTCAGCGACATTCTGTAGTTTTCATGGTAGAAGTCTTGCACAGCTTTTACTAACTCTTTTGAGGTATTTAACTTGTATGGTCCTATTATAAAGAATATTTTAAAATTAAATTTTGTTTTTGCTAGTGTATAGACAGTACAACTAGAGTTTTGTCGCGTAACCTGCAAAACTTTCAGTGCTAGTAGATTTATAAAGCGAACACTCGGTAACCCTTCGAGAAGTCAGAGAATGGGAGCAGTGTCCTGTAAGTGGGGCGCATCTAATTTTCCAGACAGGGTAAAAAGGGACTCAGTTGGTATTCCTCCTGTTACAGTTTTCACCTCAGAAACATCTTCCGATTTTCTTTTCCCTTTGAAGAACATGTAATTTTCGAGTTAAACCTACTCTTGCTATACTTATTGGGAGAAAGGGAGAGCCCCAAGTCTTTACAGAGAACCTCTGATTTTCAGCTGAACGCAGAGTAAGGAAATGAGGACGGCCTTCATGCTGCCCTTTCTTCCAGAATGGTGAACAAAGTAAGGTTTTTCAAGAATGCTAACAAGAACACAAAGACATATTAAAATGGATCGGGATTAAAGTAGAGTGGGTAGATTTGCGATTTTTCAATTACTCTTGTTACATTTATGAATTCTTCACCCGTCAAATAATAGTCCCATCTTTTCATCCTTTCCTTCTTTTTCAGTCATCCTCCCCCCTCCCCCAGTCTGTTTTACAACAGAATGATTAACATGCTGTCTAATCTAGAAATGGATATAATGAACAGGGACCCATTTTAACTTCAAATAACACCAATGTAAGGCACAACTATTCAGGAATATTTTATATTTTCAAAGTATTTAGGAATTCTTTAATTAGAAAAATAAAGGCAATGGGATTATCTATCAGGTTCTAAAAGTACCCATGAATTAAATCACTCACATCCCCCTCTTAAAAAACAAAAAACAAAACAAAACCTTAAATCACATTGCTATTAAGCTTTCTTACAGTAAGGAGTAAGACCAAGCTATGCTAGAGTACAAAACCTGAAATTCTGAGCATGAAAATAATTTATTGACTAGACATCTGGTTTATTCAAGCATTAGGCCTACTGAAGACAGAATTGACACAGCTCACGGAGCAGGGAAAAATCCACCCAGCACTGCTTAATTTCTAATTTCCTGGGGACGAAATCTCTGCCTCCTGTACTACAGATTCACCTTCAGGCATCCACACGTGCTGATATGAACTCGACTAGGATGCGAGAACTTTCGGTACAGCCAACTTGGCAAGTGCCGATGCAACTTTCAGAGACATTCTTAGGCACACACAACAAACAGCGCTGCCTGCAGTAAAAGTCTTTGATAACCAAAGAAAAGAATATCACTTAAATATAATATTACAAATAGAAAGAAAAATATATGCACTTTTGCTAATGGACTTTACATATAAGGAAAAATGTTACAATGAGATTTTTCTTTCTGTGAAAATAAAACTTAATTGATATTCAACTTTTAATCAACACTCAGGTTATTTTGCAGTACTGGAAATCAAGCAAAAAAAAACTGATTTAACTTAAATTTAGAGAAGTGCAGGACTAATAATATGGAGTAATAGTTGCACTTCTTTGACTAACTTATTAAAAAATGCCAATTAATCATTTCCAGTTAAATTTTATTTTCTTAAAAAAAGCAGCAGATCAACATTACAATTCAAGAACCTAAACTAAATATGCACTTAACAGTGAAGCACATCTTGAGTATGGAGTGAAAACAGTTTTCAAAAAAAAACATCAAATGTATCATCTCCAAATACCCAAATAATAAATCACTTCTGCAGGCCTTCTGTTGAGTGGAATCAGAAACAAAAAAACTGAAGATTTATTGCTGTAAAAACATACCTGTAGTACAGTAGTATGAATCTTGGGTATTAAGCATAATCAGTTGAATCAAGTTAAGAAGTTGAAAATCTAATAAGAAATTCATGTGTGTGTGAAAGTCTATAAGCCAGTTGACCCAAGAGCAACTGAGATATCTAACTGTGCAGTGAGCCCAGACATTATTTTAAATCTCCATTTTTGGAAGGCAATTAAAAATTACAATTCCAGCAGCCCACAAACCAAATTTTAAAAATTGTAGAAAGCAATTAAAACTACGTTCAAAGAGCCTTTTTTCCCCAGCTCAATTTCAGCACCCCAAGGAGAAATAAAAAAGCATCCATGACTATCACAGATGAAAACAAAATGAATGTGGTTGGAGTCAGTTATTTTTCCCCACTGAGGTATAAAATCTATATAGAAATTTGATACTATACTATAACAAATTGTACTTCTCATAGTTCTGTTTTAATTTCCTTTAAACCCTGTTTTATATAGTTTTTAATTGTAAAAATGTTGCTTTCATGATTCTGAATCTGGTTCCAGTTCTTTTCATATATCTTTATATCAATATTTAATATACTGGCTACCAGTTTTAACCAGAAAAAACCTTAGGAATCTCTTCACTACGACAGCATGTCCAGCAGAAATCACTGATGTGCAAGCAAACCCTAAAAGGCCCGGCTTTCTGGAACGCACATTTTGTTGATTGTTTCACTGTCCGAATATTCTTTACAATGGTTCTTGATGAAATACTCTTCCAGTCTTGTAAACATCAGTGTAAACAGCCTTGCTCCACTGCAGTCGCACGTCCTTGGACAGGAAGGCTGGTTCACAGCTAGTGGGAAGCGAGTCTTCGGTTTGAATGGCTGCTACACCTTTCATCCTGCAGGAGGAAGCACTTGTCCATTTTTGCTGCTTAAGAATGTGGCAGAAATGTATGCTGAGGTAGCCCAGTCAATCCTTATTTTTTTCTTTCTTCGTGTAAATTTGGTCTCAGAATATTTCTGGAAGGGTGACGTTTCGAAGCAGCCACTGCTGTGACCGGCTCCCCGTGCAGTCCCCGATGCTGGGCACCTGGCTGTCATCGGCCGCGGCTTTGTCCAGGCACTGGTTGCTGTTCGCGTGCTGCAGGGTCAGCTTCTGCAACGACAGGAGAGGCGCTTCGGCGTGAACGAGGGAACAAAGCAAACCGAACCATTTCAACTGTCATTTCTGGTAACTGTTACATTCCTCGGTAGAAGGGGATCTTTGGTTTGTTTTGTGGCATGAATTACTGAAACAACAAGGGAGACAAGGTGCCTATGGGGAGACAGCAGGGAGAGGTGTGTGGGAGGGAGGAAGGCGCTGGGACAGTGGGCTCCCTGAACTTGCAGCATGATGACCTAAATTCTAAGCCCATTCCTGCCAGAAGCTCCGTGAGAAATTTTACTTTTTTGTGCTTCAGTTTCCTAAAAATACGATTGGATTAGTGGTTCCTAATTTAGGATCCTCAACCTATTTTCAAAGAGCTATTTCAAAATTGCTTCATTTCCCTATGATAAAGCTGTTGAAATGAATTCTGTGATTCCATACCTCAAGTCCTTAGAAACTCAGGTCCTTTTGAAGTCTCAAAATCACAAGATTTACAAAGCTGTCCTTAATAAATGGCTAATACATGGAACTATACATCTTCCTGTTTACCTGTTTACATTCTAAATGGTCATGTTGCTCTTTAGGATAATTTTTAAAGGACAGGACAGATGACAATGAACAGGTACACACTGACCCACACTGATGAATCTGGTACCCCGCCCTGGTCAGGTTCAGGACGCCAAAGCAACTGTGTAGGAATTGTCATTAAGCACTATCCTGTAGGTGTATGTATCTCTAAGGAAATGTGAAATAAGTTTATTAATAAAACCCATTTATTGCACTTTTTGTTTATGGCTCTAATGTAATTCATTTATGTGGAACATTTCGTTTTCATGAGGCCTTGTTTGGTACCTATCTGACCCCAAAACAAAACCCAGTGATTGTATACAATGTAATGTTTTAGCTTTCAGTCACCTACCCTATATTGTGGTTAAAGAGGAAACTGGCAAAGGCAGGACACATTTGCTACCAACAACTGACTTTAGGTTCAGTATTATATATGCTAATTCTTATAAATACATAACAGAATCTGGATGAGAGTCAGCATGGTGGTGGTGGTTTTTTACTCAGATGCTTTGTAGTTTACTTGCCGAGAGAAAGGGCTCTGCAGCCAGACGTCGCTAGAATAAATTCCAGATCTGTCACATACCAACTACAGTCATGCACTGCTTCCTGATGGAAATGCGGCCCGAGGAACCCTCATTGGGCACGGCATCACTGTGCGAACATCGTAGGTGCACTTATTACACAGTGCTGCACGGCGCAGCCGTGGCTCCTAGGCTCCAGGCCTGCACAGCACGCTACCGCACAACACAACGCGAGGTTCATCAGGCACGCGAGAAAAGGACGCAGTGACCCCGAGATGTGTGAGGCTGCTGCCAGTGTAACGCAGCATGCTGTTTTACAGCCTACTTTCTTGTTTTTAAGTAGAAAGAGTTGACTCTGCTATACTTCGTTATTTTTAAATACATAAACCAGTAATACAGTCAGTTATTACCACTACCAAGTACCACGCACTGTACATAATTACATGTGCTGTACTTCTGTGTCACTTGGCAAGGCAGCAGGCGCGTTTACACCAGCATCGCCACAAACAACGGGTGCTGGCTTCGATGGCTATGTCACTCGCAGTGGGAATTTTCCGGCCCCGTTATAATCTAACGGGACCACCATTTTTGTGGTCTGCTGTTGATGGAAACGTTATGTGGCACATGACTGTACATGCCCTGAGCAAAAACCTCTCTGAGCCCCAAGTTCCTCGTCTATAAAATCGACAAAAATAATTATAATTGTTACGAGGAGCCCTGACTGGTATGGCTCAGTGGGTTGGTGTCCTCCCGCAAACCGAAAGGTCGCTGGCTCAATTCCCGGTCAGAGCACACGCCTGGGTTGCAGGCCAGGTCCCCAGTTGGGGTGTGCGAGAGGCAACCAGTCCCTGTTTCTCTCGAACACTGATGTTTCTCTACCTACCTTTCTCCCTCCCTCAACCTCTCTCTTCAAGAAAGAAAGAAATTGTTAGGAGGAAAGACAAAATAATGTACAGAAAGTGCTGTTTAGCTCAGAGCCTGTTCTTGATAAATGGCTCTCACTACTGGAAAACTCTACCCTAGCAACACCCCACGCAGCCGTGGACACGGCCTGGCAGGGCGGAGAGCCCCAGGCCCCCACGCGCACCGCCTGCTGCCAAGGCCTGCTGCCAAGGTCACGTGTGACACCAACCTCAGACATTCCAGATGGCCCTGAACAGCTGCTCTGAGCCTCAGCCTTTATCAGGCCCACCGTCAGCATTAATAAAAACTATGTACAACAGAAAGTATAGTTGGGGAGTTGGTCCTTTCTCATTCTAATTTCTAATAATATTCCACTTACTTAGATTCATTAAAATAAACCACTAACACAGACATAGGTGTTGCTCCACACTTATTATTTGCTCAGAATTAAAGAGAATCCCCACCATTTTAGGAAGCTAACTTCCATTGTGGAGCCCTGGCCGCTGGTGAGCGGCCCTGCTCTGGCTGCTGACAGCAGGCGCAGAGTCCTGCGGCGCTCGGCACTAGGGACGGTCATCACTGTGCCCAGCAGCGCACCTGCTCAGTACTGACTAGTTTCCACGCAGCAAAGGCTTACTTAAGGCAACTGGACAAATACGTGACATCGCTAATTGTAACCACTGAAGAGCAGCAAAAAAGTTATAATTATCATTGCACAGAAGTCCACCAGCAACCTAAAAAAATAATTCGCCACCTCCTGCCCCAAACCTCTAGACTTAACTGGGCCAAAATCTACACGTTTATCGCAGAATGGCCAGCTACAATTAGTCAAAACAGAGCTTGGTATCATAAACTCCATGCAAAATGTCACACAAATAAGACAGAGATATAAGCACACACGGATTTAATCAAACACAGTATCGTACTGTGCAAACAATCTCGAGCCAAGAACCCCACGTCTGCCTGAGATCTGCTGACACCATTTACACGCTCTGTGTGACCCTGAGTGAGTCATTTCCATTCTGGGCTTCAATATCTATGGGTACAAAACAAAGTCCTGGACTCATTTCTGGGGTTCCTCTGAAATCTGAATACTTCATGGCTTCAAGTTTAGACTACAGATTACTGACATAACTCCTTTATTTCCCCAGACTGCTATGTTTTGACTGGTGGAGCAGGACAGTTCTGACAGTCCTTTACAAAGCTCCCTGTCCAGAGGGCTCGGGCTGTGGGGCCTGCACTGCAGCTTGCCCAGTTCTGCGCACTTTTTTCTGCAGCTTTTCCCTCTGCCCAATTCTGTCTTCTCCCTTTCCTTTTCAGTGTTAACCCAGACAGAACGTCTAATGAACATCCTGAACACTAATCTTATATCGAAGTCTGCTTCTAGGAGAACCTAGCCTGCGATACTAAAGTTTTATCTTAGGGAAAACACTTTGCAAAGTACTCCAGAAGTTTTCAAACTTTACACTCATAACTGGTTCTTTCTAAATACCCTAAACCACCTCTACCTCCCTAAATTTGCAATCATTTACTTTTTAAAAATTTGTGTGTGTGTATAATTTTTATAGAGAGGGGAAGGAAAGGAGAAAGAGAGCGTGAGAAACATGGATCAGCTGCCTTTTGCACGCCCCCAACCAGGAACCTGGCCTGCAACCGAGGCATACGGCCTGACCGGGAATCAAACCGGCAACCTTTCAGTTCACAGGTCATGCTCAATCCATTGAGCCACACATGCCAGGGCTAATCATTTGCTTTTGAAATAACAGCTATGATAGACTTTGTAGGTCTGTCTTCTGGCTTTTTAATTTTTAAAAAAGATTTATTTATTTTTAGAGAGAGGAGAAGGAGGGAGAAAGAGAGAGAAACAACAATGTGTGGTTGCCTCTCAAGTGTCCCCTACTGGGAACCTGGCCTGCAACCTAGGCATGTGCTCTGAATGGGAATCGAACCTGTGACCCTTTGGTTCACAGGCCAGCACTCAATGCACTGAACCACACCAGCCAGGGGAAATTTTTAAAGAACGTATTTTGGTTGTCACAATGACAGTGGTATGCCACTGGCATTTACTGTCTGGAGTCAGGGACTATACATCCTGCGGTATGTGGGATCACTATACCCGAAATGGCAGTAGCACGTACCATGGAAAACTCAGGGACAGAGTAATCAGGCCATTTCCAATGGTTATTTTAACTGAGCTATTGCTATATTTAACATTTTTCTATAGTTTGACATGGTGAAGAGAAACCTAGGAATGATAAAACCTGGTGTTTGCCCTCTAGGATCTAACAATCTATAGTGGAGAAAAGACTGGTATATTTAAAAAACAAAAACAAAAACTACAAAGCAGCACAGCATTAGAGGGATCAGAGACAACTACAATTAAAGTAGCATCGAGAGCTAATTTCTGGTTGGGATTCATGGAAATGATGTCAAAGGTCGGCCCTTAAGAATGGGCAGGATTTAGGCAAAGGGAACTGTGTGATCTTAAAGTTTTTTAATTTTTAATTTATTTTAGTGGGAGGAGAACAGAGAGGGAGAGAAATACAGCGTGGTTACCTTCCATACACTCCCCAACTGGGGACCAAACCTGCAACCCAGGCATGTGCCCTGACCTGAAATCGAACCAGCAGCCTTTCAGTTTATAGGACATTGCCCAACCAGCTGAGCCACAATGGCTGCAGCAGGCACTGAATGATCTTAAATGTAAAGTGAGAAAGCACAGGGTAAGTTCAGGAAACAACGGGTTGGTGGTTAAAGTAGACTAGGGTTTGCCTATGACAAAATACACGATAGAAAAGATGGCCAAAGTCGTAACTTCGGACATCTCCATTTAAGGGGTAAAATGAAAAAGCAGAGGGAGACAAAGCAGACAAAAGGAATAGAAAGAAAACCGAGAGAAGAACTAAGCAGTAGTGCATCTAAAGCTGATGGGTAATTATGAGGATTTAAAATATCATCAGCTCAGCACCGGTAAATGCTATGAGAAGTTAAGGGGAAAGAGGCAGGGATGCTCCTGGCTTTGCATCCAGGCGCTGTTTCTGCAGGATCAGGCAGATGCAGGAGCCAGGGTTGGAGAATCAGAGGCTCGGGTGCTGGCCATTCACTCGCCACCCAGCGATGCAGGAGAAAAGCAGGATGGCATGTAGAAAGTAAAGGAGGAACAAAAGTCTTTCCTTACACGAAGAACACTCGTGCTTTAAGCAGAGAAAGAAGAACCAGAGAAAGACATCTTGAAGACGTTCATGCTGGTCCAGAACCACAGGGCAGGAATACAAGTTGGGATAGGAGGCAAGGGAAAGAGGCTTACTGAAGATGCTTTGAACTGCCACCTCTGAAGTACCTCTACGTGAGTACAACATACTGTACTTTTCGGACTGTAAGACGCACAGACGCACCCCCCCCCAATTTGGGAGGAAAATGGGGGTGCGTCTTATAGTCTGAATGTAGCTGTTCTGTTTACATTTGCATTGGTGAAATATTATTTATGTTGTTAAATATTTTACCACTTTTGCTTCAGAAATTTTTTTCCTATTTTATTCCTCTAAAACCTAGGTGCATCTTATGGTCTGAAAAATAAGGTACACTTGGAGGAAGAGGGAGAAGCTCTGCAGGTAGGCAAAAATAAATAGAAAAAGTTTTAGCTGTG
Source organism: Micronycteris hirsuta (assembly GCA_004026765.1). Classification (NCBI taxonomy): domain Eukaryota; kingdom Metazoa; phylum Chordata; class Mammalia; order Chiroptera; family Phyllostomidae; genus Micronycteris; species Micronycteris hirsuta. The sequence goes on from PVJI01006185.1 coordinate 51,442, forward strand.
GCTTAGTGGACTGAGTGCCGGCTTGTGAACTGAGAGGGCCTGTGAACTGAGAAGGCCTGCAAACTGAGAGGTCGCCAGTTTGATTCCCAGTCAGGGCACATGCTGGGGTTGGGGGTTAGGCTCCCAGTTGGAGGCAAGCAAAAGGCAACAGATCCATGTACCTTTTGCACATTGTAGTTTCTCTCTACCACTTTCTCCCTACCTTTCCCTCTCTCTAAAAGTAAATAAATAAAAAAAGTTTTATTATATGTCACTGAAATATTATGAGCCAGAAAATTTCATTAATTGACTCACTTTTCACCTAAATGTTTAATTCAGTAATTAAAAATCCTGCTTTTTGCCCCATTTCTCCTGTGCAACTGCAGAGGTTGAGGACACACAGAGGGAACAGTGGCTACTTAGTGACAACAAGGACCCAGAGACTAGAGGCAAAACTAATTTAATTACAGGGGAGATTAAAACAAATTTGACTCATATTGTTTTTCCCATCTGTCAACTTTTCAAATATAAGAACAATCTGATCTATATTCAGATTCCCCAAGAATTCATTTTTGTAGCGTTAAAGTCTATAGATATACCCAACAAAATCCTGTGTAAATGAATAACTTACAACAGGATCATACTCCCAAAGCTGGTTGCCTTTCAGGTGGTGGCATTTGAGCATTGTGACTGGGCCATTAAGTTTGGAGACATCCAGACAAAGGTCGTCCGTTCTGATTTCCTTGTTGGCAGTGTAGGAGAAAACCTGAAAGACAGAAGTGCACGCACTTAAGCTGCAGCGGGAAAATCGGTCCCGTTTTATGTGCCCAGGAGACTGGGAGGGAAAAACAAATAGTTCAAGATACACAGTTTTGAACATTATTGCTGTAATAACAGCAAACAACTGACTCAGAAAAGCTACCACCGACTTCACACAAGCGAAGGAAGAGCTTTTCTCTGTGCACTGAGTGTGCTGTCGTGGGCTGTCGTCTGTTCGACTAAAAAAGGCAAAGTCAGTCTCATGCACAGCAATATAAATATAGTTCTCACAAGGAGCCTTTTACGAACACTTCATTTAAAAATAATCATTAGATTGAAGGCTCCCTTCTCATAAAGGTCTTTATTATTTTTTCTTTAAAGGTAGGAAAATATTCGTGAGTGACGTCACAAGATAAAAAGGACAGAAAATCCAAAAATTATCCTTTTTAAAGCTTTACTAAAATACTCACCTGATTACCTCCCATACCGTGACAGTTAAAAATTCCCACTTTTTCATTTTCTTTTCTAGCCATGTTATCCAGACACTGATTTGTTTCCACATTTCGTATCTACGGGACAATGAACAATGGAACCATCAGGAGTCAAAGAGGTTAACTAGACAGACACATACAGACATACACACATTAAAATCAGTCTAAACTTTCCACTACTATAAAAGAACTTCAGATGCTTGACAAGGTAAGGTCTATGAGTTGGGGGGAAAGTTTACTGTCTATCACAAATTCTGTGGTTTAGAAAGGTCTTAGTCTTTATATTATATAATTTTTGTGTTCAGTGGAAAAAAAATCCTTGAAATTCTTTTTAAAGATTTTATTTATTTTTAGACAGAGGGGAAGGGTAGGAGAAAGAGGGAGAGAAACATCAATGTGTGGTTGCTTCTTGTGCTCCCTCTGCTGGGGACCTTGCTGCAACCCAGGCATGTGCCCTGACTGGGACTCGAACTAGTGACACTTTGGTTCGCAGGCTGGCACTCAATGCACTGAGCCACACCAGCCAGGGCCGAAATTCTTAATTATTTCATTTTTTTCCAACCTGTTCTTCTAGGTTTTGTATTTGGTTCAGTAAACTCTTTTGCCTAATAATTTAAAGCAATTTAACAACTTCCTGTGGACAGTGTTAACCACCAAGTTAAGGGGTGTTACTTTTAGTACTCTGATGACTTCTTAGGTGACACAAGGTAGATATTTTCTGATCAGAGTTTGGAGCTTGGCTTAACTGGGAGCCTAAGCAAGGTGTGGTGCGAACACCACTCTTTTGTTAGATAATTGCCAATTACATAAAAGGAATTTAAATCAGTCATCAAAATTAAGAAGAAGATTTTAAGCAATGCACCTTGATATTTTGTTTCCTCTGAATTATTGCAGTTTAAAAGCATATTGTAAACTAACAGACAGCTGGACGTTCTAACTCTGTTCCCACGGACAGTACTGTTAGCAGCTAAGCCAAAGGGGATGCGTGACAAACCACACCTGTCATGTCATGTAGACAGAAAAGAAAATAACGAATTTTGTGTGGTAGATAAAATGGAGGGAAAGTTGAAACCACAAATAAGCCATTTGTTTTTATAAACAAATGCAGTCTGTATATTATCCCAATATCTTATACGGCACTAACAAGCCCATATGCATTTCTTCTTATAAAGACAAAGACATGGGCGTGAAAGACTGCACTGTTAGCAGGCCTCAGGAAGAAGAACTGGGGCTTTCACTGCAGTGAGGCCTGAGTTTACATCCAAATGACCCACAATCTAGGAGATCAATTTCCTAACAGTAACTGGGAGATAATGTTGGCTCTGTGCTGAGGTCAGGTAAGACTTCCACTTACCTCATTCAGAGTCTAGCACTTAGCAGTGAACACAGAAATACTAACAGTTTGAATTGCCACCTTACTGCTAGTCACCTCCATCTTGCTACTCCATCAACCTCAAACTCGGTTCTACAGCATTTTTCAACTGTACAATGCTAATTCTTTCTCATCTCAGTATTTTAAAATGTCCCTGCCATTCCACCCTTGACCTTGAGAATTGCTATCTAAAACAAACCTCATTATCAATCCTCCAACAGATTCTCTCTCCTCCTGATAGCCTATGTTTGTTAATAATCCCATCCTTTGTCTAATTATTTAAGATGGAAATCTCAGAGTCCCTTCTTTTCTGGGACCAACACATCATGTCATATCCAGGAATTCTTTTTACCATGTAATTTACATCAAAAACGGTTTTCATGCAAGGTGTTATAATTGGATATAAATTTGCATACAACGTATTTTTCTGCTCTTGAGTAGTCCAATTCTTGATGACCACAGCTACCTTGCTTGAAAAAGAATTCAGATTATTTCCTTGTACTTTGAAAAAAATGATAAACTCTCCATTCCTCTTTCTCAATTTTTTTCCTTTCAAATACAGATGGAAAGGTTGCTGAAGAAAGGTAATAAATGCACAGGAAATGCTAGCGAGGCCCCTATATTATCCTTGGCTTCTCTTTTTCAGATGGAATGGCCTTTTGGTTAAATAGTTGATTCTCTTTTACCAAACTCAAAATTAATACAATTCTCCAAACTCCAAATGTAATAAGGTGTTCCATACTCTGTAACTATCTTATATAGTAAATCAACGTTGGTTATTTTGTTTCCACAACTGATGTTGCTAACTATAGTAAGTAAATTACTGTTCTAGTTATTGTTCTGTGAGTTTTGTGTACCATCCTTACAACTTTCCTATGAATATAATTCAGGGCTATTTTCTGACACGAGAGATCTAAGTCTCTATCCCTTGGGGTTATTGCTGATTATAAAATATTAAAAATATAGTTTCTTCAAGGATTGGAAACTATTGCTTTCCGCCAGTTGTTAGAGTGACATAAATCTTGATCAGCAAGATGTGGCCAGGGAGGCCCAGTGTAGAGGGCTGATCAGGGACTCGTCTGTGGGCCCCTCATGGGACCTGATAGCACTCCTCTGAAATGCAGGGGAGTACTGGAGTGACGCCCCCACATATTCGAGGTGAAGTAGGAACTTCCGTCAGAGGGCAGCCATTCAGGTTTTGGTCCCTGGGTGGCTTTACCAGTAGAAGGCAGAGAGGGTTCTGTTTGGCCCCACGACCAGGCCGTGTCTTAGGAGCTGAAGGGGACATCTCTCTAGGCCGGCTCTACGACACACTGGGGAGCTCTATAGAGAAGACAGTTTTCAGAGAGAATCCTCCTTTTCCTGGTAGGAATACATGTGGTGCACTTCACCTGTGAAGTGTGTAAAATGATTTCTTGAGGATGTGAAAAACTAGAATGATGAGAGGATGAATTGTGAGAACATTCTGTCTTTTAGAATACTGGTTAATAGGTCTGGTAGGACTTAACTTTGAAAAGTCTTCGGAGAAGGAAAACATTAGGGATGTTGAATCAGATGTTCAAAATTGTAATTTCAAACAGCTTTAAGGCTATGCAACCAATTACCAGAAAAGGCGGTGACACCCACTCGCTCCCATGTTTACACTGGGATGCAAATAGGTACTAGAGCTGGTTCTCCAACAACATCTGGCACTCAGTCATTGAAAAAAAAATAGCACTTGGAAAATACAGAATGACATAAAATGTATAGGCATGTTATTAGGAAGAAGAGAAATTTCAGGAAAGAATTTAAGATTGGTTAATATAGGATGTTCTTAGTCAAATGTCTCTTTTGAAGGACAAAAAAAGAAACAAATGAGAACCTTCTGACAAGCTGGGGTGCTCCGAAGCAGTCTAAGCAAATGCTGGGCTAACGTCTGGGCTCTCCCCCTCTTTGGAGGACTCGGCCCCGTCTTTGGAATGCACACAGTGCAGACTGGCAAGGAGCGCTCATAGTTTTAGCACACTATGGACTCCTTCTAGTTTATTTGCATTTCAAGTTATATCTTGATGACTGTCTTGGAAAGAGAAATGAGAGAAGCCCCCTTGTTTGGTAACATAGTTCTTGGTGATTATCAAAATGTCTAATGCCAGCTGAGATTCTTAAACTAAAGGATCTTTAAATTAAAAGGTGGATTTGATGTGGAAAGAGAAGGGAACTTTTCCTCACTGGAGTAGATATTTCTGAATATAAATGCGATCCTCAAGTTCTCCTTAGTGGAGCAGGAAGATAACCACTGACAGGACGGCTCTGGAATACGATGCAATCCCTATGGAAGCTGTTTTAGGACGGACATATTCTAAATTATCTGAGAGGAAAGGTGATTGTGGAGGATATACAGTCGTTGCGAGTTTTAAAAACACTGGGTTTGACAAGCAAATATGAACACCTCAACTTCAGGGCCTGAAGAGGGAGAAATTTGTGGAATGATGGCAAGACATATGGATACCCTCCTGTACTGGCTGTTGTGTTAATGTCTCCAGAATTGTTCAACAGAATTTTTTACGGTGATGAAAATGTTTTATACCTGTGCCATCCAATACAGTAGCCACTAGCCATATGTGGCTAGTGTGGCTGAGGAACTGAATGTGAATTTTATTTAATTTTAATAACTGCAGGTGGGTACTGGCTACCACAATGGATGTGCAGGACTGGAAGCTGACACATAGAAATAAGTCTTCGGCCCCGGCTCAGTGGATTGAGCGCAGGCTGGGAACCAGAGGGTCCCGGTTCGATTCCCAGTCGGGGCACATGCCTGCGTTGCGGGCCAGGTCCCCAGTGGGGGCCATGTGAGAGGCAACCATACATTGCTGTTTCTATCCCTCTTTCTCCCTCCCTTCCCCTCTCTCTAAAAATAAATAAATAAAATCTTAAAAAAAAAATATATGTCTTCCACCTTCTGTAAGGGCTACTTGTTAATGATGAGAAACAGTGCACAAACTGCTAGTGTAGCCATTACCACACACTTGGCACTCTGGAAGTCACGTGCAAGTGCCCAAGTTTGGTTAGTACTTTCTGGAACTAGTAGATGTCCTAGGGGATCTAAATGATTTCAAAGGGGAAGGTTTGTACACTAACGGTCCTTTTTATAGGATTTCTTTATGACTGAGTAACACATTTCTCCAGAACCAGAACTGCCAATGAGCCAAACCAAAACAGTCATAAGCACCATGTACAACTAACTGTGAGACTGCCAGAGGGTAAGGTGCTGCCAGAAACAGGAAGTTTTCTACTTGAATCATAGCAATCTCTCAACCGTGGTGGCTGGGGAAACAGCACATTTCTAAGGTGTCTGGAGGCAGATGGGCAGGAGTGAGAGTGGGCAGGCGTGGGCCTCACTCCCGATTCTATAGTTACTAGCCATGAGACCTTGGTGGGTCAGTATTCTGAAATAGTGATTCCCCAAACCACCATCTGAACAACAGTATCTGGCCAGGTGTGCTTCCATGTGCCATTAAAAGAGGGTTTTGTGATCAAATATGTTTGGGAATTACCAGGTTAAACAAATTTAAATAGGTTTCTTACTGAGGGACTTCTCAAAGCCTTTCACATGCTGTGACTCTTGATGTGTATGGGGGCTGGTAGTACAGAAAGATATAAAAAGCATCATTTCCAAAACACTTGGCCACAAAATCCACTCGTCCCCCTCACTCCTTGTCTTTCTAACTGAGCGAGCACCTTGAGGGACATCACACATGAGATTCTTTACACCATGAATCGCACATGGTACTGTAAAAGCCTTCTCTTCTTGTCTCTAAAACAGGGGCGCCACCTCGGGTTTGCCGAGCTCGCTCAATGAGGCCTAGCAGAAACCGACACACAGTAGGCCCACAATAACTGTCAGTTTTTCCTCCTCATCCACAGATCCAGCAACTCTTCAGCGCCTTCTGATGTAGCAACTTACATGTACACAACTATCACTAAACTATTATTTTTTTGACCTTAGGAGCTGAAAATAATTGTGAATGCACTCATTCCTGGGAAACAAGCAAGAAATTAGTAAGTTTGTTAATTTCTGCTGTAGCCTCCTCCAGAATCTTGGTGTCTCTATTAGGGTAGACCATGTGAGCTGTTAAAAGATTTCTGGAATCTAGTGAAATGGAATCTGCAGTCACTATTTCACTCCTTGCCATAAGGCAAAGGTTGTTTAGATAGGAGGAGGAGTAGGGGTATTAGTGGTTAAGAGCACAAACTCTTGAGCCAGACTGCCCGTGTTCAAATCCCCCGTCTTCCATTTTGTGGCTGTTACCCGAGCCATGCTGTTTAAACCACTTACTTAGGCCTCACTGTGCTTCCTGTGAAGCGGGAAGAACAGCACCTGAATCTCAGTGCCACTGTGGGGGCAAAAGGAGTGCATCTTTGTAAACAATTCCGACTGGTGCTTGACATGGAGCTCACGCTCACCAAGTCTTAGGGTTATCAGATCTGCCTGGAGAAGCAACTGGTCAGTCCATAAGACTGGCCAAACCATCAAAGGTCTATATTATGTGCTTTCTGTGGTGGTGTTTTTTAAAAATATTCATCTCCTGGATTAACAACTATTAGATACCACAATGAAACACATTTACTCAGTTCCAGGTCCTACAGAAACTTATGAGAGTTGGGTTCAGTGAAACCAGAGACTAAATTTCTATCTTTTAATTTCCCTTTCCACTCTAAAATCCTATGATTTCAGGCTTCCTTGGGCCCTTGAAGTATGACCAAAGATCCTTGAAAGTCTAGATTCCAGTCTGTAGTGAAGGAAGGCTCACAGAGGTGGAGCTATGATCTCAATCTCGAGAACCACCGCGTCCCAGAAATCAGAGCCTTCATCTGGAGAGTGTGGCCTGCTACAAGGGCAGACAAGCTTAAGACCAGCTGCTTACTTAAGAACAAGCAGGCCACAGAGGGTTAAGCCTGTTCTTTATACGGAAAGCCAGCTGGCAAGAAGCAGGTAAAAGGCAGTTTGCCTTGGCAATCGTCTACTATGGGCTAGACAAGCGGCTCTTTGTAATATGCCTATATGCTGGCCCAGCTAACAATGACTAGGTGTTGTCCAAAATTGGGTCAGTTCAAAGGAAAAAAACACCTTTTCATTCTCTATTCTAAAGGCAAGTTATAGGAGCAACTGCTATAAATCTTCCCATGGCACATTGCCTTCCGCGGGCTTTTCTCAAACGGAACGATGCTCATTAACGAGGCAAGGAACTCTGTGTACCCCGTACTTGTTTGAGGATAAATTCCTTAAATCACAACAAAGTTCAGAGGCAGGGAATTTGCAGCCCTGAAGCAGCCTCAGTAACCAGCGAGGATGGACACGGGAGGCTGCTTGCCCGGGCGCTGGAGAAACACACTCAGGTAGAACGGCTGCCCTCTCACACACCACCATCAGCTCCCTCTGCGACCCGTGTGCTCCCCCACGTCCTGTGTTTGTAATTTACATCTCTTCCTCTTTCTCCAACCCCATCCCTGCTCCCTACCCCAACCACCTCTTCACTCTTATCTTAGGAAACAGAAGTCGTTAGAGAACTTCCTCACTTCCACCACGACTACCAGCTTCTTCCCCCAAATCTACTACTGACCAGCACTAGTCCCATTCCCTCACCTTCTCCCTCTGCCCCACCACTGCCTCCCCTCTGCCTCCCACATGACTCCAGCCATCAGTAGCTTGATTTTAGCAATAATCACAGTTTCTTTTTTGGGTAATTTGCATTAGCACAGTGTCATCATAGCAAAAATTAACAAAAAAATCCTTCTTTAACCCCATATTCTCCTCCAGCTAACTCCCATTTCCCTGGTCTCTTGGTAACAAAATTTCTTCCAAGACATGTCCACACATGATCTCCACTTCCTTTTCTCCCTAGGTCCTTTAAGCCATCAGGGATTGAGTCCCTACCAATCTGCACAGGAAGACGGAGCACACGTATAACTTCTCCTTTGCCAGTCCAATGACCAGTTCTCAGTATCGTCTTACTTGACTTCTCTGACGTGTTTAATGGTCAGTCACTTTCTCTTTCCTGAAACGAGTCTTTCACTTAGTCTCTGGGACACCACTCTCTTGGTTCCTCCTATCTCAGTAGTCACTTTCTCAATCTTTCTGGCAGGTTCCTTCTCATCTTCATAGTTTCCAAACTGGAGTTTCCTGTGCCTTGGTCCTTAACCCTCTCCTCTTTTCCATCTGTATTCGTTCCTGCTAAGGTGATCTCATGAAGTTTTGTGGGTTAAAAAACCACTTACATGGTGACAACCTCTAACATTAGACTTCCATTCCCAATGCCTCATCCAAACTGCAGATTCTGAAATGCAACTAACTGCCCACCCAATACCTTTACCTGGATCAAACTTAACGTGTCCCAGACAGCACTGTTGGATGCCTCTGCACCTGCTCTGCAGGCTTTCCCGTTTCAGTCAGGCCAACTTCACTGCCAGGTTCTCAGGCTAACTCTTAATACAATCCTTGACTGTTCTTTTCCTTTCACCCATATAGCAGCTCTACTCTTGTTCTCATACAGTTTTGCTTGACACAGCAGACAATGTGATTGTTTTCCAATGAAAGTATACTCAAGTCTCTCTACGGCTTCTCGTCTATTCAGAGTAAAACCCAACTTCTTTACCATGGCCTACAAGCTCCATGTGATCTGACCCGCACTACTTAAGGTCTTGACCTTGTTGTCTACTACCCTGCCCTTGTTCACTCTATTCCAGACAACTGGTTTCTCTGCTGTCTGTGGAATGCGCCAAAGTACACTCTTGTCTTAGGGCTTTTGTACTTGTGTTTCCCTGTGCCTAGAATACTCTTTGCCCCCAAATTTACATGTCTTGCTCACTCGCTTCCGTCAGATCTCTGCTCAAAAACTGCCTTATCTGAGAGGTCTTTTTCAATTACCCTACATAAAGCAGCACCACTACTCACGCCCGCTACTCATTCTCCATCCCTCCTGCCCTTTCAACCACGTGACGTGTTGTATATTAAAAACAGCTGTCCTGCCCCAGAGACTGTAAGACCCACAGAAGCACAGCTGTATTCCCAGTACTCGGGACAGTGCCTAGCGCACAGCAGGCGCCCCAGCATCTGTTGGCTGAATGAAAGGAACAGAGAGGTGACAAGCTCCTACGAACTGAGGGGGTGGTGGTAGTAACTCTTCCTGAATGTCAGTAAGATGCAGCTCTGGGATGGGGCCTGGTTGTGGCCCTGTCCACACATGTCATTAGTTGCTGCTGTGATTTACAAAAGGAAATTTGTCAGTTTCTCTCACAGAAAGGTTGGATTATTTTTCCTATTTGGCTTTGTGTGCTTTTTAAAAGTTAATTTCATAATTAAAAGTTTATAAAGACTTACAATGAATTGTAAACTAATCCAGTAAAACAAAATTGCTTTCTATAAGCAATGCGCTTTCATATATTCTCTGGACTATTAAAAAAAGTGGTGGTCATAAGCAGCTAAAGTGATTTTTAAGCCACTGCCGGGTTGTGAAAATTACTGCCTTGACCTAATAAAAAGAGGGACCTTGGGGAGTTAGAAGATTATGAAGAAAGAAGATCTAGAATCTTTACGGCCCACTGATTTGGGGCATTATCCTGCAGTAAAGAGAAGGAGAAACACTCCTGCTCAGCGGGACACAGCAGCACAAATCTTCTGCTCCAGAGTATCCGGGGGAAAAGCAGTGAAATTACAACAGCCCCATTTTCGAGGCTATGGAAACAGTGAGAACAGGATGGACCATGCTTTCAGAAAGGGACAAGCCCATGCTGCGGGAGTGCTGACAGCCCCCAGCTGTCTTCCCCTGCAGGCTGAGGACGGGGCGTGGCCTGAAAAAGTGCCTTTTCCCTGGGAAAGAGCGCAGCAGTGTTTTGGTTATATAAGGCTGGCAGGACAAATTAACACTAGAGGAGCCCCAAATGCAAGGCCATTTGCCTGATGGGACATCTGCTGAGTCCTAGATGGTCAGGAAGCTGGGACTGGAAAAGCAGAACCAAATTTCCCACAATCTCCTGGTGCTTAGGAGACAAATTCCTGCTAGACAGAAGACCTGCAAAAAAATAACTGGTCTCCCCACTCAGTAAGGTGGGACGGTAAAGTACTGCCCTCAAACAAAGTTTTGCTTGTCTGTGGAAAGCAAAACTTTCAGGGTTGAGGAGCTGGAGATCCTTCCATGCCATTACTCAAAAGCCCTGAAGGACCAGACCCAAGAAACATACATGGGCCGGAAGAGAACCAAGGTTTTCTATAACTGTAACCCAGACCCACATAGTTAAATCCTTGTTATAGGTTGACCCGTGGCCCCTACAACTCATACATTGACAACTGAACCCCTGGTACTTTAGTGTGTGATGTTATTTGGAGACAGCGTCTTTATAGAAGTAACCAAGTTAAATGAGGTCATTAGGATAGGCCCTAATCCATATGTCCTTATAAAAAGGGAAAATTTGGAGACAGACGTGCACACAGGAGAATGCCGTATGAAGATGAAGGCAGAGACAGCAGACTGTCAGCAAGCCACCAGAAGCTAGGGAGAGGCAGAGAAATGTTCTTCCTAACAGCTCTCAGAAGGGACCAAACCTGTCCATGCCTTGATCTCAGATTTCCAGTCTTCAGAGTTGTGAGACAATAAATTTCTATCGTGTAAGCCACTCAATCTGTGGTTCTTTACTACGGCAGCCCTAGGAAAACAACGTAATCCTTGACTTGATCAGACCCCTGAGCTAAAGAGAAGGACCTATTTGGATTCCCTGCAGACAGAGCACAGTCTTGGCTGGGAGGTAGAATGGGTGGCTACTGCCAGTCTAAGAATATTGTGGAATAGAGCACAAGAAATGGTCTCTCGTGACCGTCCTGGTAATTAGACCAGAAGATGAGAAGACAAATCTCTCACACCAAGCTCTATGCCATGGGCACCCATAAAGATGCAAAGGCCAAACTCCAAAGCACAACCATGCTAACTAATTATAAGCATTAATACTCCCATTGTTTCAGGTTTCAAGAAAATTGGCTGCTGAATTCTAAGAGCAATTACTAAAGGCATCATCATAAACAAACCTGCTTACCAATGTTTTCCAACCTCCTCACCCAAACAGATTTAGAACTCACTAAGGAAAAAAAAAATGAGTGCTAAAAGTACAATTAATTATAAATGGTCTTGCAAGTTTTCTTTTTTGGTTTGTTTTTTCTTTAGATTTTATTTATTTATTTTTAGACAGAAGGGAAGGGAGGGAGAGAAACACCTGTGTGTGGCCGTCTCCCACGTGGCCCCCACTGGGGACCCGGCCCGCAACCCAGGCATGCACCCCGACCAGGAATCGAACCGGTGACCCCTTGGTTCGCAGCCCACGCTCAATCCACTGAGCTATACCAGCCAGGGCTACTTGTCAGGTTTTTACATCTTTACTTTGAAGTTCTTCAAGCTTGACTCAGGTTAATTAACACTAGGACATCAGCTTTAGGAGTGTATGGTTTCAACCAAATGGGACTATTTCTTAAAATAAGAAGGCTGTGGAAGACACTAATATATTATACCAAGAGTCCAACTATGAAAGGCTAGGGGTAGAGCATTCTTATTTAAACAAAATATAACATGATAAAAAATTAACAAGGCTTTAAGTTATGAGGTAGACTGTCAATTAAGAATTTTCCCACACTTGTGGTTATGTAATTTTAATATGAAGAGATTCCCTTGGAAGTTTAACCTGTATTGATTTGGATGTATAAGTGAGAATGTAATAATCACACAGAATACATTTTCATTTACCTCTCCCAAAGAGAAATAGTGACGTGGAATCTGAGAATCAGGATAAATATTCTCTAGGTACCAAGAGAAAGGTTTGCACTGGAGTTTGTGTCTTAGACCAACTCTTGATGCTATATCTCCATAATCTACCTTCGTAACACCTGTTAAAAGAAATGAATGGGTGGCATTATTAATGTTCTACTGGGTAACACATTTCTATTTATGTATTACATCTAAGCAGGTGGAATGGGAAAAGTGGTACCATTTTGGTGACATGTGACTATGTAAGTGATATACCATAAATCTACTTCCCAAAGTATAAAACAAGAAAATATCATACTATATGTTTTTCAAAGAAAAATTAAATTTATGTGAGAATGATATGCACACTAATAATACAAATATAAATCAGAAGGGACCACAGAACTTTAATATGTTAAGGCAACAACAAAAATCAAGATTTATTTTGCCCAATTATTAAACAGAAGTTAATTACAACAACTGCTTCTAGTCAGATCTCTCTCACACAACTCACAGAATTGTGCGCCCTGCCACCTGACAGTCTTGTGGTAATTAAAAACTGAGGAGGGAATGATAAACACTGTAAGGAAGATTTATAGCCACTGACAAAACCCCGAAGAGCAGAGCGAACTTCCCAGAGATCAGTCCCTTGAGGCTACAGGGGTCTGAACTGGCCTGGAGACACTCCGCAGTCTCACATCAATGGTAAATGTTTCAGTTAGGTTAAAACACAGAGACACACACAGCACACCTGGACTAACAGCAATTTCTACAATGCCAGTCTGGATAATTTATTATTATTGTTAACAATGCATTATACCAGGCATTCTGCTAAGTGCTTTTTATACCGTGTGTCAGTCCATTTTTCTTACACTGACTTAGGATGCAGGTGTTTCACCTTTGCTCCAAGCTTCTCTCTTCCTCTTCTTGCATCTCCTCAGAAGGCACTAGGATCAGGGACAAGAAAATTAGTCTTGTATTTCTAACGCAAAATAATGCTAACCTGGAGAAATTATATAGAAGAAATTCTTGAATTCATCCATCCACACTTCTGCAAGTCGTCTGTTATTTTTATTAATAATCTGTCCTGTGCCTCCTGGGAATGTGTAAGGTGTAGCTTTCCGAAACACGTGTCCAACGTGTGAGCAAGTAACAATCTCCAGAGTCCCCCCGCACTGCCAAATCTGAGAACAACAACAAAGACGACTAGTTTTAAACACTGAACAAAAAGAAATCTGTTCACATTTACTGAGTTTCATAGTTGGAATTTCACAGAAGCAAGGGCATATAGTAGCACTCCTGTTACATGGTCATAAAACCAGTGCTTCTTCACGAGCAAACCTCTCTCTAATTTTGGTTCTGATTAAACCAGAGGTTGAAGGTTAAATTAAAAAAACATAGGTTGAAGGCTAAGTATAGAAAAGACATAAGGTCTAGAAGCAGTATTTTCCTAACTGCAGACCGTGACTCATAAAAGGATCATAAATTCAAATTTGATTAATTGCAACCAGTACTTGCTAACAGAGACATACTGTTCCATGAAATGTTTATGTTTTCTGTGTTGTGTGTATATAATGAATAATGTGTTTATTAATATGGTTCATGGTCAAAAAACTTTTGACCGTGGAATATTCAGCCGGAGTCCTATTTGTCCCTCCTCCTCCAAACCCGTGTCAGAGCCCGTCCACTGACTAGAAGCGAGGACTCTACACTGGGTCCCTCGCGAGCTACTCAGTGAGACAGCGGCAGCACACGGCGCTGTCTTTGTAAGCATGAAACCAAAACGGGGACAGAAGAGCAACTATGGTTTCACATCTTTATTTAATGAAATTATCCTTGTGCTCCTTTCAAAATGCATTTTTGTTAATTTAAAAATCTACCAACACTTTACAATTAAAACATTTTGAAAAGTTTTTATTTCATTGGATATTCAGTATTCTCCCAGGATCGTAAAATGATAAAGCTGGACAGGACCTCTGAGACGAGCGAGCGCCCAGCCCTCTCCTCTGCAGCGGGCGCTGGTCCGACCACGTGCAGGGCAGTGCGGTCTCCACCGCGGGACGTGTGTCTGAAAGTAGTTTCAGGGACACACCGTGTCATTTAAATAATAAGTTGATTGTTTTTAGAGCTTGAATTACTTCCTTGAAAATAATAGACATAAAAAACAAATAGGGAATCTTGTATAAGTTTTATAGGTAGAGTGTTAAGATAACTAAATTTATTTGCTTAAAACAGTTTATAATGAACCCTTAATAGTATCACCAACTTTTTTATGGACTGGAGGTTCTGAATTCTGGTTAAACTCACACTAAATTCGTTTTTTTTTAAATTTAGAGAATAACATGAATAATTAAAGCACATCCATACTTGAAAATAGAAGATTGCTTTTTTTCAAAGGGAACTTACCCTAAAGGAAATTTCTAGGTTTTCTCCTCCCCAAATATCCATTCCAGCATCATATGTTCCAATTTCCTGGAAGTAATCTCTGTCTATTGAGAAAAGGCCTCCTGCCATTGTAGGTGTTCTGAAATTCAATCATAATACTCTACTGTTAATTGTAACAACTTAAAATTTATAATCAGTTTTTTGTTTTTAAAAGTCATTTTGTAACTGCAACAGCTACAGAATAAATGCTTGTTCTCACACTCTTCCGAAACTGTCGCGGCCCTCAGGGGCTGTCTCTGTTACTGCGCTGCGTCAGCAGGTTTCCGACATGACCTGCGTCCTGGCCGTGCTGTCACAGCTGCTGCCCGGACACCCTCTCCAACCAAGGCTCTTCCCATCCTTAGCAGCTCTCTCGGTCCTCAGGCCCTGACTGGGCACCTACCCTGAGGCCCCTCCCCGTCTGAGAGCGCGCCTCCTTCGCAGTTCCTGACAACCATGGCAGCAGCTGACGACGCTAACCAGTTAGACTCATGCTAGCAGCCCTGACCCCAGGTTCGAAAGGGTGGCAAGTCCTCAAAGAAACAAGATTAAATAGGATGAAAACAATGTGGCCCTTTCCCTATACATAGTAGGAACCTTTAAGGAAAGGAGGGGATGGAGTACAGAATAAAATCTGTACATCCTTCTAAGGCAGTGATTTTCAACCTCAAGAGGTACACTGGTGTGTCACAAGAATTTTTAACAACATGCAATACCTGACTATTTAGTTAGGGGCACCGGCCCCTTTCCCCTTAGATTGTCAAATTAAAAAACAAACAGCCAACAGAACAATAGCCATCTGGTGTGAATGAATCAAAACTATACATATTTTTTTGTCAGATTGGCAAAAAACATATTTTTGGGTGTGCTGCAGGATTTTACTAATTGGTTTATGTGCCATGAAATGAAAAAGGCTGAAGATCGCTGTTCTAAGGGGATCACCACCCTGACCAAGGGTGGACACCCTCTGCAGAAGAGGGCCCAGTTCATCAGAACATGGCCTCGTATGCAGAGCTGGTGGGCACAGGTGGAATCCAGCAGAGAAATAATAGTGAAGGAAGTTTAAATGAACACCAAACATTTGATTTCCTTGAAGAATGAGTGTGAGGAAAAAACAGACTTGACTAGGAGAAAAAAATTTAGTTCCAGGGAAGAAACCCCTATGGAAACTGTATTTTAAGACTAAGTGGGCCTCCTCTGTATCTCTAAAATGTTACATCACAAGCTCTAGTGATGATGGCGCATTTGCTTTTCCAGTAGAAATAGCTGTTTCCACAAAGAAGTTAGGACCTATTTTGATTTTAGAAGAGAAAAAGAAAGTCTAGTATCGTTGGAGTCAAAAGAAATAGGCCAATGCCCAGAGTTATCATTTAGTACAGGGGTTTCTTGACCTGGGTTTTGGGGTATCTCTAAGTTTCCGAGTTACATATACGCTATGTCAGGGGTGTCAAACTCATTTTCACTGGGGCCACATCAGTCTTGTGGTTGCCTTTGAAGGGCCGAATATAATTTTAGGACTGTTTAAATGTAACTACTCCTTAAAAGTTAAGCGAGAGCTCGGTGCTGCCGCCGGGTAGAAACAAGGCGCCAGGCCGGATAAAACAAGGTGGAGGGCCGGATTCGGCCCGCGGGTCTTGGGTTTGCCACCTGGGTGCTGCACCTTCTGTTTGCACGTATGCACCCTCCTCCTCAGAGCTTCTATCAAATTTTTCAAAGAAGTCCATCATTTATGAAATGTTTAGGAACCCTTGACTTTGTTGGTGATTTGACCTGTTGGCAAAGGACTGGGAAAATCCCTTTACTAATTAAGAACTCAAGCTGGCTAGGGGGAAAGGATTATAATGATTGAAACCTCTCCTGTACTTTGCCAGCACAGGACTTGAATTCACAGGAAGGCAGGTCTGGGAAGCCCGGACAGCAGAAAGCTACAAAGCCTGGTTCTGAAGGAACTCGCAGTGACTACAGAAGCAACAGGCTGGTGCAACTGGGATAATCCCAGGATGGTTCAGAAAGCTCATGGTCTCAATGTAAAGATTCCGAATTATAGGAAGACTTTTATCCCTTTCTGAAAAAAATCTCTACATGACCAAATGTAGAACAAAAGAAAATTCAGAAGTGCATTACTGAAAAACCTGTTTTACACATTTGTTGATAATAGTTATTTTTATATTTCAAACAAGCTCTCCTAACCTTACCAGCTAGTAACTATCATCCAGATGGTTCAAGTCTGGATATACAATCTTATATTTTGATTTAAGGACCCAATTTTAAGTAATATTTTAACATATTAACACTTATAATTAATTAAGGGGTAGTTTGATTCAAGTTCAATACTATTCTTAACAACTGAATTAAAGCACAAATCTGACAGATCTGCACAATGTTATTCATACTGGAATGAAAGAACATGTATGCCACCATTTCTCACGTGCATTAGATTTATATAAACAAAAAGTTCTAATTTTATTAATTGATCAGGAGAAAAATCTGTCTTTAGAGTAATGATGTATGTGAAAGATGCCTCTTAACTACACATATGGTATTCACATGCTTCTCAAAATATACTTATAATCCTTATGATTCCCAAAGTTTCATAATCACCTGCCAATAACACTTAAGAGAAAATGTTTGACAAATTACCTGACAGGAAGAGTCCGATCACCTTTCCTTCTGTCCATTTCTCTTTGGGGAACAGGGTACCAGCGGAAATTGAGCTTCCAGTTGAATCCACCGTAGGTCATATCAGAACCTGCCATGTACTCAAAAGTGTCATCACTGATCACATCAATGATAGGACATACCACCGTTTTCCTAAAATCATAAAAGCAAATTTAAAAATCTTTTAAAACTTTCTTTTGAGGCCTACTATAACAACTGTATACTAAATGTTTTAAAAATAAAAATACATTCTATATTGACAGTTAAAACCAATGGTGGAAAAATGCTCTGCAATAGCCTACAAAGCTAACACCATAATTAATCATATTTATAACTTTTTGATAACCTTCCATCCCTTTTTCATTCACACTTTCACATGTTTGCCACAAAACCACCACCACATCTGGGTATTTTGCTCTAAGTATTGCCAAAAACATCTTCGCCTCAGGCGTTCTCCATGTGTAACTAACTGGCTATAACAAATGACATTAAAACTAAGACATAATGGAACATGGAAATGTAAACAACATTTTTAAAAACTATTTAAAACGTGTGTAGCTTCATGGCAACACTGCAAATAACTGATTTTATACTGTGGTCCTCACCTCTGGGAAGTGCGGGCTCAGCTGTGCAGCCTCACAGGGGCTCTCGGCTCTCTCCCCTCTCAAAGCACAGTGTGTTTCACAACGAGAACCCCACGCCTGGGGCCAGTCACTGTCATCTGAGAGAAGTGCTGACTGTTAAGACCACCACCACGTCTGCTCATCACTGGCTAGACCACTGAGGCCAGCTAAGATTTATATGTGATATAAAAATGGGAGTAACTGCAAGAAATTTGTCAATGGAAAAATGAAGCCAAACTGACAACCAACCAACCAAACTGAAACTGTTAACCAGTTTATCTTTTTTACTACAGTTGATTGATTCGTCAATGGAGAAATGAAATAAAACCAAAAAAACCCCCAAACTATCAACCAGTTACTTAGCCTTTTTATGGCAAACTGCCTTACAACCAGTTACTCAACAAAATGCTTGTGGCAAAGATGCTACAGTCAAAGTACCTAGAACCACTTGGCACATGTAAAAATACTTCCAATATTTCTACAGTTAAAAAAAAAATAACACTGACTGCACATTAAATCATTTTAAGCTAATTTTCTTAATAAACAATTCTTAAACATCTGTGTTCCTTATAGTATTTTGCTATTAAGGTACATGAACTTGTTCATATAAATTTTTCACTTCTGCTTTAAGTGTACGAGTGAAATTACTGAATTAAAAGAAGGAACTTTTTCTTAAAAAAGTTTATTTATTTTTAGAGAGAGGGGAAGGGAGGCAGAAAAAGAGGGAGAGAACATCGATGTGCTAGTGAACACTGAGTGGTGGCCTCTCATACACTCCCTGGCCAGTGACCGAACCTGCAACCCAGGCATGTGCCCGGAGCGGGAATCGGACTGGCAACCTTTCTTTCACCTTGTGGGATGACGCTCAACTGAGCCACACTGGTGACAGCTTTCTTTGTTTTATATTATATTTTCTAAACATTTCTTGCTGGTGTAGCGAAGGCAACTGCCTTGTCCATTACGATCTTATGTTAGGCAACACTGCTAAATTATTATTTTTATTATTTCGTATATATGTTCTTTATTTAAAAAAAACACATCATCTGCAATTGACAGCACCTGTTCTTTTTCCCCTTCTGACCTTTATACCCTTTTATTTATTTCTTGTATGACTCTAAAACCCAAGACTTCTAATACTCCTGAGTAACAGCAGTAATTCAAGGTATCCTTATCTTGCTCCACATCTTTTAAAAAATACTTTCGCCCTGCATGGTGTGGCTCAGTTGGTTGGGTGTCGTCCTGCAAAGCGAAAGGTTGCTGGTTTCATTCCCAGTCAGAGCACGCCCCGACGGGGTGCGTATGAGAGGTAACTGACAGATGTTTCTCTCCCTCCCTTTCCCCTTTCTAAAAATAAATAAAATCTTTAAAAAAATACCTTCAACATTTCTCCTTTAATATGATGTTTGCTTGCTAAGGTTTTGTTTTGGGGTTTTTTTTAAGCTGTCTTTTCTCAGATTAGTAAGTTTCCATTCTATAACAATTTGCTAAGTATTTTAATTATAAATGGATCCTTTTTCTGTATTTACTGAAATGATGATGGAGTTTTAATGATAATCATAGGTTCACAGATATGTTAATGGAGTGTATTATGTGAATTAGTTTTATATTAAACTAAACCAATTGGTCATGATATATATGTACATATATAACATATTTTATATATACATACATATGTGTATATCTATTTATATAATTACCCCTTCCATTGGACTCAGTTTGGTAGTATTGTGATATTTTTGTATCAGCACTCATGAGTGGGTTCAAGTAATTTTTCATGTACGTCTTTCCTAGTTTTCCTATCAAGGTTATACTAGTCTCATAAAAAAAGGTGAGTTGGTTCTCTATTTTTCTATATTCTGTTTATAAATTCTTAAGAGAGATTTGTTGTTTCCTTCCCGCCACCTTATACCAAGGCTGAAACAGGCAAGTTTTCTTTGGTGCGGTGAGATCTGTCCTCCTCACTCACAATGCGATCCAGATGTCAGGGTCCTAGCTTTACACAGGGTCTGCTCATCATCTTCCCACCTGAGGCCTTGTCTGCTATCCTCTTGTCTATTTGTCTTTCAAGGCAAAAGCTCAGTGTCCCCCAAGTTCAGCAAAAACTGAAAGCTGGCTTTAGTGTTTGAACTGGTCACTTGTTCTCAGTTCGTTTTGAGATCTGCAAAATTTCTTTCTTTAGTGCCAAGTCAGTGGTGCACTTAAAATCGTTTTTTGTATTTTAGCCAGCAAGCCTTCCAGCTGGAAAAGTTGTTCAGGATCCCTAATCTACCCTACAGCCCAAACTGGAACTCGTTGTGATTGTTATTTCAGCCAATTCCCCTTTCCTATTTCTGTTGTCACCTTACATGGCTTCTCTCCACAGGGTCAGGCTTCTGCTCTATAAAGTTTATATGTCGTCTTCACACAAGCAAATCTTTATTTCCTACATCAGTCATCAATTACTTTATAGAAAACAATTCACAGAGACATTCTGTCCCTTCTTCAGGCAACATTCTTCTTAAAGCTGCTGTATCTTCTCATTGCCCCATGCTGGTTTTTCCTATTATTCATCTTTGAATGGGGAGAGATCTAAATCCAGGAATTGCTAATAAATAGGCCAAATGTAGGGGCTCTGATGGGCACAATGCTCCACTTGACTAGTGAAAGTTCAGCCTGCTAAAATCTAAGCTCCAATGTTAGGTTGACACAGACAGCCTCTAGCTCCACCTGCCATCACAAGCGGAAATGCAGCTGATTGAGGTCTATCTAGCAGACTGAAGTTAGGTGCTCTCCTGATACACAGGAACTAAGCCAGAGCCTAGCAGTAGGTTGTCCTTTTAAAAATGTGCATTATGGAAGACCACAGCCATAGGCATCCACAGCTCCTGATGTTCTTCCTGTGTTGTCTAAGATTACAGTGCTTTTCAATATGCAATTATGCATTTCAGGATATCATATATACCTCTCATCCCCTTCTACTTCTTGCTGTACTATAGTTCCAGCAAGGAGGTAGACAGAGATGGGATGACCTGCCAGCCTAGCATTAGCTTTACAGAGTAGGGACAAGTGAAGAGCTTTATTCTACCTTCCCTGAGTTCACTGTCCATCTGTTCTGCTCCCGTTCAGTGAACGGAGTTTATACAGAGTACACATCTTAACAACATGCCTCCTAATCCATTCTCATTAACAAGACAGTTTGCAAACATTCCTTCCAGACTTGAGAATATGGTCTTCTTCATAATTAGTTTAGAGTGCTCTTCATGGGTAATCTAAAGGAAACTTCAGAGGAAATTATTTTTGTATTTATTCACAAATACAGAATTTTGCAACTTACCGTACAATTCAGGAAACAGATTTATAGATTCCAAAAAATTACCTGTCTTGTTTGATCCTGGCTAAGAGAGGCTCCAGCCACCCCACTGTGCACTCGCAGTGGGCATCTAAGAAAGTGATCACTTGGCCTTTAGACACAGAAGCTCCTTTTAATCTAGCTCTGATCAATCCAGAACGCTGTTCCATTCGAATTACATGAACTGGTACTTTTAATTTTTTCACATAACTCTCTAGAGGTCTTTTCAAAAAGTCTGAAAAATTAACAAAACAAAAATAACATGAAAAAACTGTGACCTGGCATTATCCAGATGCAAAGCAATTTTGATCTGCAATATTCATTCAGCATACATTGACTGAGCACTTTTAGCAAGGCTCCCTGGCACACAAACCCATTTTGCTGAGGGAGCCTTTGTAACTCCTGAGAGAAAGCGCCAGGACTGCCCCCACCTCATTACACCAGGAATCAGGAGAGCCTTTGGGTCACGCTCCGCTAGAGATGGGCACATTACCACATTCCTCCAAGCAGTTCTTTGTCAGGCTCCATCCTGCTTTTTCTAATCATGCTTTAGGATCAGGAACAGAAAGCATGTAGTTCAAGGACATTAAATCCAGACCACAATAGAGAAAAGGAACAGAGTATGCAGCAGCTGTTAGAGTTCAGAAAATTGTAGCAGTCTTTCAAAGGCAGAAACCAACTGTTTCATTGATCACTACAGTCTTAGACGACGCAGTTTTTTTATCGGGAGGTAGAAGTGAGGTCAAGCTCCGAAGAGAAATATTGGATTTTAATTATAAGACCAAGTAGAGATCCTTAACAGACAAGCAGACCTAAGTAAAAACAGGTTTAAGAGGAAAGGAGAACTGTAGAGGAAAAGGGTAAAAGGGAAAGGAAGAGGAAGTGGGCATGTGAAATTAACAGCTATCCTGGAGCTGTGCATATTGAGGTCATGACCCTAAGCTAAGGATGAGCTGCCACCAAAGTACATAATTGATTTTAAAAAGCACAAAAGGCTCAGCTTCATCAAAGCAGAGAGAAAAAAATTTTCAGATCAGGTTATTTTATGGCATTTATGCCAGAGAAGCTACTGATGGTGGTATGGCCAAAGGTCTTTCCAACGAGTCCCCCCACAACAGGTATGAGGACAATCTTTCCAGGGAAGGGAGAACTTCGGATGGAACTAGTGGGACTCCGATGACCAGGTTTGTCCTATAGGACCCTAATAATGGGAAGGTCATGTGTAAATCAAGGCATACCTATTAAGGGGCTCTTTAAGTTCTAAAAGTGGGGAGCCAAAAACTTCCTACATAGTGGAGAGGGAAGGACAGACAGGAGTGACATGGTTCTTGTCTGCTTAACCGGTCAGACAGAATAATACGAAGACTGTGAAAGAGCAAGGGCCTGTGGGTCCCACTACACCAAGTATCCATCTTTCCATTGCTGCCAATGTATTTCCTAATATACTGGGGCTCTAAAAGGTATTTGAAAAGCACCTGGAATAGAGCTCCTACCTGGATCACCACTGTGACTTTATGACCAAATCTTAGGGTCAGAAAGATATAATTTGAGTCTAAAAAGGTAAGGGAATCCCAGAGAAAAGCCAATCCCAGAGAAAAGCAACATTTTGCAACACTAGCTATCATTTTGTGTCTGTTTAACAGCATCTGTTTAGCACAATGGCAGGCTCTTTACATATTTAAATTCATTTAATACAACGACACTATGAGATTGTCACATATTTTAGACACAAAAATCTAAGGCTCATAACATTAAATGAACTTATGGGGGGGGTGCAGCTTGTTAAGGGTTAATCCAAGGTTCAAAGCCATGTCTGCCTGACTTCGAAGCCCAGGTTTTCATCCACAGCAAGAAATCCTAGCAGGAAACTACAGAGAGAACAGTTCAGGACTGCGGAATCACCTGGTCTGACACACATAAAATTATGTTAAGTCCAGAGTTTTACAGAACCTCATGAGGCAGGGTGTGAGGTGTATTCCAGCACTTCACCCCAGTCAGGGCTGGGTGTGCCATCAACAATGTCTTCCAGTAAGTTCTTCCCAAAATATTAGACAGTTTAAAGTGCTTCTTAAGAATCAAATCAATCTAATTCCTGAATCTCACATCTTTGAAAGCTGTAATACTCTGTCCTGTCTATAAATAAAATGAAAAATGTGTGATTCTTTGGTCTGGTAGTTCAAAAAAGTTACTATTCCACAAATTTTCTTAACATCTTAGTATGACTGTTTGTGGCTTTCATGCAATAAAGCTAACAAATAGGTGTCTTCCTCACAGTTCAGAGGGAATTATGGACTCAGGGCCGGGTGGGGGATTAGTAACTATTCAAGCCTCATTTTACAAAAAATGAGCATGGGGCAGGGCACAGGGAAGAGTTAAGTGATTATGATTAGAAGCTACTATGTCATTTCAAAATAAGAGAATCTTGTTTATTAGAATATCTCTACACCTCTTAGCCTGTAAATGGATATCTAAGCATCTCTCCACCAGAGAGTGTGAAGTTGTCAGAGAATGTGAGTGTCAGAGAAAACTTCACTGCTCATAGCAACATCTGAGAAATCTTAGCCAGAACTCTAAAAGACTGTAGAAAAAGCAAGGAATTTAGAATTTAATAAGTCTGACTCCTAATACTTACTAAGTAAGAACTTCTGTTTCCTTTCGTGTAGAGTGAGAAAAACAACAGTTGTCTCGGATTAGGAACGCACTGTCAGTTCTAAGTTTTAAGATAACCTGAGATGACAACTGCATAACCTCTGACATGAACTAGGGATTCATGCAGACTGTTTAATTCATTAGAGACCCTGCCACAGTCGAGTTACAGCCGACAGCAATGTGCAGAGCAGTTAAGAGGTCAAGCCCTTGGTTTATGCTAATCCTCGTTTTCCTCATCAATAAAATAGGAATAATTACAGCACCTACTTCACACTTCTTTACTAAATGGAGCTACTGACAACTCAGCAGGTGAACTGCGAGATGAAGTATCCTGAGGCCATGAGCAGACTGAGCATGCTACACAACCTAATTAGGAAGCTTGTGTAGACAAAGAAGTGAAACCAAGGGTTAAGTGACTGGTAGATCATTCGTTCATTCATTAAATAATTCTGTTTACAACGAACGGGCACTGAGAAGATAATGGTGAACAAGGAGACCTGATGGAGTGTAGAGTCTAACTGGGGGTCTGGTGGGGGGCTGGAGGGAGGCAGGCAGGAGACAGTCATAAACAGACAGGTAAACAATTAAATCTCTGATAAGACCTGTCAAGGAGGACAGAGTGTTCTGAGATGTGTTCAGAGAGATATAACCTGACCTTGGGAGGTCAAGGAAGGCCTCTCTAAATATAACTTGATTCTGAGTAAACATTTGAGCTGAGCTGTGGGGATGGGATGGGCAGGGAATGGTTCAAGATGTGACTGAAGAAGCAGGCAGAAGCCAAGTTATGTAGGCCTTTCCTCTAAGGCAGGGGCGTCAAACTCATTTTAACCGGGGGCCACATCAGCCTCGCAGTTGCCTTCAAAGGGCCGAATGTAATTTTAGGACTGGATAAACGTAACTACTCCTTAACTAGGGGCAAGGAGCTTGGCGCTGCCGCCAGGTAAAAACGAGGTGGAGGGCCGGATCCTGCCTGCGAGCCTTGTGTTTGCCACCTGTGCTCTAAGGCTTAGAGGAAAGACTTTAATCAGAGAAGTGACACGATCAGATTTGCACGCTTAAAGGCTCATGAGGTGGGGTCAGGGTGCATGTGCGCAGACTGGTCAGTCTGTTTCACCACATGAGGTGAGAAGTGACAGTGCGCTGGATGTGTCCCATGAAGAGGAAAAAGCAGACTTAGAGTATTAGTTAAAAATAAAGAGCTTGTTCTGGTTCCCATTCCTAGGCCCAATAGTTACCACCTAAACAAGAGAGCCAAAGAAAATTATATTAGATAATTCTCAGTCTGGGTAGCAAGACTACAATTACAACCACAAAAACACGACGCCTGCAGGTTTCCAAACAGTGGAAACGGTGACCTAGATCCTGAGACTCTCTCAGCAGAAGATAGTGGGGCAGCAGACCCCGGATTGGGGACCATAGGGTGACACTCAGGGACCTCGCTTAGTGACTGAGCCCCAAGTGGAGCAGGGAAGCAGACGTCTGCTGCATGTTTTCTCTTACAGATAAGGAAGGGGAAAAATAACTACTAAACGTGACTTTGTCACTTTAGAGTTGTGGGCACGTGCGTCTTTCTAAGGAGGCCACACCCTACAAAAAAGTATTCCACATGGCCTTCTCCGGCACCCAGCAGAACAACAGTGAAACCAAAGGAGGAACGGAAACGTAATTCATCTCATCTGAAGAAAAGCATCTCTCCTTGAGGAATATTTAATATGGCGAATATCAGCATATGAGTAAACCAAACACAAATCATTTATAGTATAGATGTTTGTACAGATCGCTGCTTAAAAGACCTTCAGTTAATTTTCTTAAAGGATTAATTAACTCCTAGCAAAAAATTATCAACATGAGGTTTATACTCCTATTGTCAACAGTAATTATTTAAGTTTATTCTTAATTTATAACAGCTCTCCAATTTTGACATTAATCACATTATATATTATACAATTATTTAAATTTTTTACATGATTATCAACTATTTTATTAATTCAGTCAGGGAGATAGGTACATGAGAAAGTAGGACTATAACTTATTCTTCATTTATACCTCTGTAATCTGGCAAAGTAATAAGACTTAAGTTGTTATTAATGTGCAAACTGTTCCCACTAATTATGATATGAAATGATTAAATTTAATTATGGTTAAATGTACATATTCAGTGTAGGCACAGGAAGGAAAATGTATAATACTTGACAAACTATCTTAGCAGATGCAGTAAGAGCTTAGGCAAGGGACTTGAAGATACTAGCAAAAGAGGTTGATGGGATGGGTCATGAAGTTTCAGGCTGATCAAGGAAGGAAGGGAGAGCCATTTTCTGTAGCCCCCTCCCAATTTTCCTCATGTGAGCCCAGGAATGTTGGGGAAATACATGGCACCAATGAGACTAAATAGACTCACCTTGGGGGTGTGGGGAGAGCCTGGGAAATGCTGCGTAACTCTGAATTTAACCGGTTTCTCTATGGACGGAAGAGCCAGAGCTCTGCAGAGCCCTTCCTACATCACCCTGTAGTGTGAAATCTCCAAGAAGCATTCAGAATATATAAAGTTGGGCCGAGGTACTTTTAATTAATATATTTTTCCAAAAAGAGGACTTCATGAACAGTTTGAGAGATTTTAAGGTCATGAAAAACTCTAGGACTCTTGGATGAGTATTTATTTGGACAAGAGTCGCTGCAGAGATTTAGTATGAGATTGGAGTCACGTTATAGACCACTTTTCCTTAACTCCCTTCCTCACCCCGTTGTGCCCCTGGCTACAGAGCATTCCTGAATTCAGAAGTGGAATAAAATGGGAAAAACGGTAAAATGGGAAGAAGAACCTGGAGAACTAAGGCTCACCTGCTTAGGCCCCATTCTGCTGTCAGAGACACTTCCCACTGTATGTGCAACTAAATTTCTCCATTTATGGCTCTAAATAAGATCCAGTCTCTCTCCAATAACTCAGAGCTGCAGCTTCCCACAGAGAAAGTCCTAATAAAATTATGTGGATTTATTCACTATTCTGCATAAATGTTCATTTTATATAGCATTACTTCTTTTTAAAAACAAGATTAAGAAGACACAAATTAAAAGTTAATTAAAGTAATATTTTAAGCTTCACAGTGTCTAATTGTTTTGCATATGTGAATGAGTCCAAATGCCACAAATATTTTAGGATAAATTAAAAGTTTGTATAAAGTTATTGGGTTAAAAATGATAGCAACTATTTTTTTTAAATCATTAATGACAAAAGGTGTAGCATATTATTGGTGTTACAATTTAAAGTTTACCTCGTTCACTGGCATCATCTACTAGAACAATCTCTTCTAGCATGTGTCTTGGTGAGCGATTAATGACACTATGGACGGTTCGCAGAAGTGTGCTCCAAGCCTCATTGTGGAAAACAATCACCACACTTGTTGTAGGAAGGTTATCTGGATACACCTTTGTTTTACACCTGGAGACAAAGCAAATGCCTTTACAAAAAGGGACTGTTAGGGCAGCACAATGAATGAATCCAGACTAGAAAGGGAAATAAAACAATAAAAACAGTTTGCTCTCGTGGTGGGACTCTTGGTAACTTCTCATTTATTTAAGTTTTGGTTAATGTTGCATGTTTAATAAATAGTATCTGTTTAAAGTTATGTGTTTAAATTAAAATTATTTTAAAGAGGTCAATTCTTTAAAATTAGGCACTTCTTCCTGATGAATGTTTTCTGTTGATTCGATTTAACAGAGAATGTACAAAGGCTGTATCATCGACCCCAAACTGAATTTATCTCAAGAATCCAACTGGACAAAAAAAGTTCAGAACCACTAGAATCTACACAATTTAATAATCTAAACAAACACATACCTCCCACAACGGAAGAGAACTAATGTTCACTGAGTATCTATGGTGTACTAGGCACTTAGGCTTCCTAATAATTCTCCGAGGTACTTGGAGCCACATTTCCTAGATGGAAAAGCTGAGGACAGAAAGAGCAAGGGGGTGGCAAGGCCCGACTGAGGACTCCACGGTCCATGCCCTGCTGACCAAGAGCCTAATGCTGCTCCTCTATACTGAAATATCAACACGCATCTTCTTAGCAAAGCAGTGCCTACAAATGCAATCATCAAAAAGACCACACACACTCAAAATCACATGCCCGCAGAAACAACGTATTAACTGTATGTTTCTAGCACTTTGTTCTAGGCCGCATGGTCTCCTCTTTCAATCTTGTCAGCTCGATGCAACCACTACATAAAAAGCTAGCAGAGAACAGTAACAGCAGTAAGTAAGCAGGTATCAAGGGATGTGCTTTAGAACACAAACACTCCTAAAGCGCACATATAACCCTGTCCAGGTATCCCCGAATTCTAACTGCTGCTCCAGCCTTTTCTTTCCATTTTTTCCCTGCTCTCTAGCAACCTCCAATCTCATTTGTTATTACCTGTCAGTGGCAGTGAATAAGGGAAGAGGAAGGAAGAAATGAGAAAAACATCAACTGACCCCCTCTTCAGAAGCTGCCACAACACCATACATACTGACAGTGCCACTCTAGGGCTGCTGGTTGGCTGCTGGAAGAAAAAGAAAATGGAAGGGAAAAAAGTTGACACGGTCAAGGGGTTGAATAAAGGAGAAATGGGAAGGAGCGTTCACTATAGGGGCTCCCTCAGCACTGGTCCCCCTTCTCTCCAAGGAGAAACAAACAGCTTCCACTGTCCTCTTCACTGAATCCGGTTTCAGCCCCTCCTATCCTCTCTACCATTCCCAAGACTCCCCCTCACAGTACAGTCTCCAACTCCTATGATTAGGAACCTCACTATCTATTAATTTAATGACAGGAAAGACCCATAGCCTCATTTGCATGTCATAGCCCACTCCTGTCTCCCCCTAGGTTCACCCCAAGATCCACTAGAAGGCCACCACACCGCCTGCCACCCTGCCCACACCTCCCAGCCCACAAGCCTGGCCTACAGAGGTGAGACCGAAGGGCTAGTTATGTACGCTCTGGAATAATGTGTCCCTAGCATTCCAAATAAAACTTCTGAAAACAGTTCTCCACTGAAACTATTTCATCATAAAAGGTGGAGATGTGTGTGTGTATGTGTATTAGTACTTTGCTTCAGGTACATCACAGGCGAACAAGCTGAGATACTCATGTTTTTATGGTAAGACGCATCCTGAAAGCCTGACTCACAGCCTTCGTATGATTCAGAAAAAGATTCTGGTATTATTTAACTGATTTGTATTAAGCCATATACAATCTCTTTTCCCAAATGAATCCTATTTATTATTACAGGAGAACTGGGAAGCAGAAAATAGCCAAGGTGACTACAAAGCTGCTAGCTTACCAAAACAACGAGAAGAACAAAACTGAGTGAGACCGCGAAGGTGACTAGGAAACGCTCAGTACACAAACAGTGTCGTTAGCCACGTGCATGGCTAGGAAGCAACAGGAAGAAAACACAAACATCTGAGACGGCAGGTTCTGCAGAAGAGAAATGGTACGCCAGGTTTATTTCTTGGATAATATATTAAATAATTAAATTCTGGAGTTGTATGAAAGGAAGAACACTAGAAATAAAGAAGACTAAAACGTAAATCATTCATAATAGGATGGAAGAACCAAAGAAGCAAAGCAAATATTAGGATTCTAAGAAAAAAAGAAAATAATTGCCTAAACAGTTAAATGTCATCACTCAGAGAACACAACAAATTCACAAATAGTCTCTGAAGGCAAAATAGAAAATACACAGGGAAAACACGGGGAAAAGCATAACAGATCTCAAAACAGATAAACACACATACTCCCCCGCCCCAGGAAAGCCACAAAGCGCTGGAGAAGAACTGAAGACCTTTTCAGTGTTCTAGTTAAGCTTTTCCCGTGGAGGGACCGCCTGTCCTCATGGAGTGGGGGGCACAAAGCTGCGGATGAGCAGGAGGGCCACGGGCAGTGTTATGAGCAGCTTTCACCCACCCAGTCCCAACTGAAACATCCTCAGGAATGAAGATCAGCCAGGGCAAGGTCGTGCTACTTTTTTAAATTGATTAAGCTATTACAGTGGTCCCAATTTTTCCCCTTTTGTCCCCCTCCACCTGGTACCCCCATTCCCTCCAAAAATGCCCTGCCGTAGTTCATGTCCATGAGTCATGCATGTAAGTTTTTGGCTTCTCCATTTCCTATACTGTTTTTAACATGCCCCTGTCTGTCTGGTACCTACCAACTATGCTCCTAAATCCCTGTATCTTTTCCCCCATTCTCCCCTCTTCTGCTCCCAGCTGATAACCCTCCATATGTATGATTCTGGTCCTGTTCTGGTTGTTCACTTAGTTTGTTTTTTAGACTCAGTTGTTGATAGCTATGAATTTGTTGCCATTTTAATGTTCATAGTTTTGATCTTTTTCTTAAATAAGTCCCTTTAACATTTCATGTAATAATGAACTCCTTTAGCTTTACCTTGTCTGGGAAGCACTTGATCTGCCCTTCCATTCTAAATGATAGCTTTACTGGATAGAGTAATCTAGGTTGTAGGTCCTTGCTTTTTATCACTTTTGAATACTTCTTGCCAGTCCCTTCTTGCCTGCAAGGTTTCTTTTGAGAAATCAGCCGACAGTCTTATGGGAACCCATTTGTAGGTTACTATGTGCTTTTAAGATCCTCAACCTTTGGCATTTTAATTATGGTGTGTCTTGGTGTGGTCCTCTTTGGGTCCAACTTTTCGAGGACTCTCTGTGCTTCCTGGACTTCTATGTCTATTTCCTTCACCAAATTAGGTAAGATTTCTTTCATTATTTTTTCAAATAAGTTTTCAATTTCTTGCTCTTCCTCTTCTCCTTCTGCCATCCATATGATTCAGACGTTGGTACATTTGGAGATGTCCCAGAGATTCCTTATACTATCCTCGTTTTTTTTGTTTGTTTAGACTTTTTGAATTCTTTTCTTGCTGTTCTGGTTCAATGCTTACTTCCTTATGTTCCAAATTGTTGATTTGAATCTTGGCTTCAACCTGTCCATTGTTGGTTCCCAGTAGATTTTTTTTTTATTTCACTTGATAGCCTTCATTTCTTCCTGGGTCTTTTTTATGCTGTTGCCACACTCAATGAGTTCTTTGAGCATCCTGATAAGCAGTGTTCTGAACTCTGCATCTGATAGGTTGGTCATCTCTGTTTCGTTTAGTTCTTTTTCTGGGGTTTTGTTCTGTCCTTCCATTTGGGCCATATTTCTTTGTCTCCTCGATTTGGCAGCATCTCTGTGTTTGTTTCTGTGTATGAGGTAGAACTGCTTTGACTCTCTGTCTTAGTGGTGTGGTCTATTGTAGGAAAAGCACCTGTAAATTGTGTGGGGCAGAGCCTTAGGTAATTGCCAGGCTGGGGCAACCCACTTCCCAGCTTTGTGGCTCTGTGTCGGGGGAGGGCTCAGAGAAGGGACAATACCAGGGACAGTGCCGCTGCCTGGCTTCTGGAAGCTGCCCAGCACTTGCCCTGTTTCTAGTCACTTCACTTACTCCCTGTTTGTGACTAGTGCCCTTCCAGCTGTTGCCCTGTTGCTGAATCACAAAGTGGTTGGGTCTGTGTAAGTTCTAAGTCTGTGTAGGCTCTTTAAGTGGAGTCTCCTGAAAATCCGACAGTTTCTTCTGCCACCCTAACCCTCACTGGTTTTTACAGCCAGAAGATGTGGGGATTTATCTTCCTGGTGCTAGACCCCTGGGCTGTGTGGTCTGGCCTGGGGCTGGGATCCCTCCCTATTTTAATCTAGCACATGTGAGTGTGGGACTGTTCGTTCTGCTGCCTCTCTGTGCCACACTGCATCTCTGGTCTCTCCATGTCTCCACCCCTCTTATTCTTCTGGATGAATGTGGCTTCTTTAAATTCTTGATTGTCAGACTTGCATTCAGCTCAAGTTTCTGACGGTTCTGGGTATTATTTGCTTTGAAATCTGGTTGTAGTTTTCTTCTGTAGTTCTGTGAGGAAGCGAAGTTTGTTTACCTGTGCCTCCATCTTGACTGGAAGTCCTAATTACTGGGATTTAAAAAAAATTAATGATTGTCTTCATCTTGGAATTCTAGCTCTATGCTAGCACAGACCATGACATTTTTGCTCACTATTCAGTCTCTAGTGTCAGGAAGAGTGCCTGGCACGCAGCTGGCAATGAAGGGATATTTGCTGACTAAGTAAAAGAGAAGGCCCCCTGCATAGCCACGGGCACAGCCTGGGGTGGAAGCCCAAGCCTGGGGGCAGTGGGCAAGGCTGGAGCTACTTTTATTTTTAAGTTATGTAAAACTTTGTGGGTTAGAAAGAGAGGGAAAAGAAGAGTCTTAACTTTTTGTTAAAATATACTGATATATATAAAAAAGCTGACAAATCATAAGTATGTAGCTGAATAAATTTCCACAAAGTGAACGCATCAAGTAGTCAGCACTCAGGTGAAGAAACAGACTTTTAGCAACACCCCAGAGGCTTCCTCTGTGTCCACCAGGAACGTGTGAGAGTTCCAATTGTCCTGCCTCTTTGTCAGCACTTGGCACTGTCAGCAATTTTTATTTTAGCTATTTATATAGGCATAAAGTGCTACCTCATTATAGTTTCAATTGGCATTTCCCCAACGGCTAATGTCTTTTTATGTACTCATTTGCCATCCATGTAGCACCTTGAGTGAAGTGTCAGGTTTTTTAGTAACTTTACTGCATTCAACTTTTTTTTTTTTTTTAAAGATTTTATTTTATTTCTTTTTTTAGAGAGAGGGGAAGGGAGGGAGACAGAGAGAGAGAAACAGCAATGTATGGTTGCCTCTCACATGGCCCTCATGGGGACTTGGCTCGCAACCCAGGCATGTGCCCTGACTGGGAATCGAACCGGGACCCTCTGGTTCCCAGCCTGCGCTCAATCCACTGAGCTACACCAGCCAGGGCTGCATTCAACTTTTTTAAAAAGTGGGTGGTATATTTCGAGAGTTCTTTATATATTCTAGATGAAAATCCTTTATTGAAAGTATGGTTTGCAAATAATTTCCTCCAAGTCTGTAGCTTGTCATTTCTTCCTCCTAACAGTGTTTTTAGCAGAGTGCAAGTTTTAAAATTTGATGAAGTTCAAATTACTCTTCTTTTTTCTTTTATGAAATCATGTTTTTGGTGTCATGTCTAAATACTCTCTAACGTCAGGTCTGAATATTTTCCCTAAAAGTTACAAACTCTGAGGTTTTAGATTTAGATCTATGATCCAGTTTGAGTTAATTTTCATATAACATGAGATTTAGGTCTAAATTAATGTTTTTGCATATGAATAATTGTTCAAACACCATTTGTTGAAAAGTTCATCTTTTCTCTACTGAACAGCTGTAGCACCTTTGTAAAAAATCAGAGAGCCATATTTATGTGGGTCTGCCTCTGAACATTCTATTCTGTTCCACGAATCCATACATCTGTCTCTCTGACGACACCGCACTGTCTCGATTACTGTAGCCTTACAATAAGTCTTTACATTGGTTACTGTATATCTTCCAATTTTATTCTTTTTCAAAGTTATTTTGGCTACTTTGCCTTTCCATATACAATTTTAATCCCCTTGTCAGGCTTCTGAACGGAACTGCATTAAATCTGTACATCTATCGGAGAGAACTGACATCTTTTATGTTAAGTGTCCCAGCATGGCTAAAACCTAAGGCTTTAGTTTCCTTACTCTGCAGCAAATTTCCTAAGACTGTGTCTGTGTTCTTGGTCTTGCAGAGTAGACAGAAAAAGAAAAGCAATGGATTCTACCCACATGCTGGAGACCAGTGATCCTCTGGTCAGACAGCAGATGCCCCCTCCCTCAGAGTTTTAGTTGCTTGTCTGGCTACTGCTCCTGTGGATGTGCTGTGTGGCAATATTGCCTAGGGGCTGGAATAATAGAGACTGGGAAGAAAGCAAGGGGAGGGGGAAAGAAAAAATAGGGAGATCTCTCCCCTTTCTTGTTCCTCAGACCAGGAAGAGGGGTGTCTCCTGGGGCTCCCTTTCTGCACTCAGTATGTACTTCGGGTTTTGGAGAGCCTTCAGTTACAATGCTGAACAGCAATGGAGAGCAGGCACCCTTTCCTTGTTTCTCATCTTAGGGGGAAAGCTTTTAGCCTTGCACCATTACGTTTGGTATGCCACTAAAAGCACAGTTCATAAAGAAGCAAGAGAAATTTGACCTCATCAAAATGTAAAAATTTTGTGCTTCAGAAGGTACCATTAAGGAAATAAAAAGACAAGCCACAAACTAGGAAAAAATATTTGGATATTATATATCTGATAAAAGATTTATATTTAGAATATATAAAGAACTGTTACAAATCAATAAAAGGAAAACAAATAATCCAATTAAAAATGAACAAAAGATTTAAAGAGACATTTCAAAGATAAAAGAATGTAAGTACATGAAAAGATCCCCAAGATCATTTAGTCATTAGGGGAAAGCAAATTAAAATCACAATGAGAGACCACTTCACACCTAGCAAAATGGCTATAATAAAAAAAGACAGTCAAAAAGAAGTATTGGTGAGGATGGTAGAAATTAGAACCCTTATACATTGCTAGTGGGAATGTAAATGGTGCAGTCACTTTGGGAAAAAAAGTCTGATAATTTCTTACATAGTTAAGCATAATTACCATATGACCCAGCAATTAGGAATCTACCCAAGAAAAATGAAAACATATATCCAAACAAACACTTGTACACAAATGTTCTTAGTGACACTATTCATAATAACCAAAGAATGGAAACAACCCCAATATTCATCAACTGGTAACAGGAGAAATAAATGTGGTATTTCCTTACAATTGAATTAAGATTGGCAATAGAAAGGAACAGGGATACACATGCTATAACATGGATAAATCCCAGAAAAATTATCCTCAACCAAAGAATCTAAACATAAAAGACTATACACAGGGTCCAGCACAAATAGCACCTTTTTTTATTTATTTTTTTTTATAATATATTTTTTTCAGATTTTATTTATTTATTTTAGAGAGAGGGGAAGGGAGGGAGACAGAGAGAGAGAGAGAGAAACAGCAATGTATGGTTGCCTCTCACATGGCCCTCACTGGGGACCCGGCCCGCAACCCAGGCATGTGCCCTGACAGGGAATCGAACCGGGACCCTCTGGTTCCCAGCCCGTGCTCAATCCACTGAGCTACACCAGCCAGGGCAAATAGCACCTTTTTTAAAAAAAACAAAATCATAAGCATGTGATTCTGTTACACAGTATCACACTCAAACATACCGTGTGATATTTTTAAAACTGTAAAATATTACACCCACATTATTACCCTACCAGCCACACTCGAGCAGGCCTTACTTCTGCTGGACCCTGTATTTGTGATTCCATTTATATGAAATGTCCAGAAAAGGCAAATCCATCCAGATAGAGTTCAACAGTGATAACTCAACCCTGGGGCTGACACTGGGAAGAACAGTGACTACAGATTAACACCAGAGATCTTTGGGGTGATGGAAATTTTCTAACAGTAGTAATGCTTGCATAACTCTGCACATTTATTGCAAATCATTGAACTGTACCCTTTAAATGAGTACTTTCTGCTTCCAGGAAAGATGGAGTGAGTGCATTCCACTCTTGCCGCTCCCAGTGAGTGGAACTATAAATCCTGGACAGAATGCATGGAGCTTCTATTTGAGGGGACTCTGAAATGTAAATGGTAGCAGAATTTGAAGTTCATCAAACCAGTGGTGAATTTTCCATTTTTCTCCCTCTGGCATTAGCCAGCCTGCAATCCAAGGCAGTCCCCAAAGTAAGAGTGTGCACTGGATGCACAAAGAGCCCCAAGAGAAGCTCTCTTTCTGGTCTGAGGAACTAGAGAAGAGTGTCCTCAAAGAGAGCAGAGATACCCACCACCTTCAGCCCACGCCCTTTCTCCCTCTTCTCCCGCCCTCGCGAGTTTGAGAAGCACTAGATTAGGTAGTGAGTCTCCCGGTAGGCAGGATGGATGTCTGTAGAGATGAAAGTTACCTGAGCAACTTTTTTTCATTTTTAGTTGATCAAAGGACATGAACACAGTTTAAATAATAAACAACTGTCCAAAACATGTTAAAAAAAAAAAGCTGTTGGCTCACTTCTGCCATTTTCCCTGTCCCATAAATATGCAAACCACCTTCAATTCTTTTACCTATTTCCCTTGGTATTTACTTCCATAATTCTAAGTACTGTATCTGCATTTTGACTTGCTGATTTTTTTCTAGTTCTAGATATTACATATTGACTCTTTACTACAGAATAGGAGGGTTTATTTCACTTCTATCCCCATCCCGACATATATACTTGTGTTCCCC